>QLOI01000971.1:0-22252 GCA_003313605.1 Tuber umbilicatum
GATAGAGTGTTGAGCGGTAGGTATCAATTACTATATCGCCAGCTTGCCAAAGTCCCGGACTTGTAAGCTGTTGGGGAATCGCGAACTGAACTGAAGTAACTGCTCAACTAAGTATATTTGAACTATCTCAGTCGATGTCTGCTCCTCTAAGTCCTCGAGGATCGCAGTCTTTAAATACTTTAATTCCTATCCAGTAGCCTTATAACAAAATCAAATAACAAGGCATCAATCGATGCCTTAAACAATTAACTTAAAACAAATACCTCACCAGGCCCGTTAGCCAGGTCCTTTGCCTTAACAATCTGTAGGCCTTAAAACAATCTGTAGGCCTTAAAACAATAGTAACCTATAACAGTTACAGTACCCCTCAACCCCAGCATGTTTAAACGAGACTGGGACCCAGAGGCCTGGAATGCAGACGCCCCTAACTGGAGCGAGCTGGAAGAGCAACTACATAGCTACAATCCCGGTATAAAGACGATCGACAGGCCCAAGTGGATACGATCCCCCACCGCACTAAAAGCAGAGGGAAAAGAAAAGTCCTCCGTAATAATAGCGGTAGAAACTACTGAATACATCGCAAACGAACTGAAACGACCCAGACCTACATTGACACTGTACGGCGCCAACTGCTCATCTAGGAAATACATACGGAAGAACTCTTCTACCTGCTATGAGTGATGTCTACAGCTCGGACACCACGCAGTACACTGCAGACTCCAAGCGAAATGCAAGTTCTGCACTGAAGACCACCATACCAAAGACTACTCCTGCCCAATAACATACTGCACGGTAGGCGAAGGAAGACAATGCTCGCACACCATGAGGGAATGCGGCAACTGTAATGAGACCTCACACTTCACCAGCGACTGACACTGCCCAGTCAGGACGAGGGCAAGATCCCCAGCCCCAACAAACGGAAATGAAACCGCACCACCTGAGGTGGCCCAACCCCAATCCTCTAATTAATCATGGCAAAAAAAGACAATATTTACCACAACATCGGCGGGTCCATGAACATTGTAACCGAGTTATTAAAATCCTCCCTGAAACTTAAACCCAAGATATATGCACTAGCAGAATGCCAACTAGAAAACAAGGACTAGCTCCACCTGGAAGGATATACATGCTATGCACACACGACGGCGCAGAAGTACAGGTGCGCGGTATACGTCAAAAATGAATTTGTCCACATGTTCGTAGTCAAAAGAATAACCACACAATACGTCACCCTGTGGACAGGGGACAAAGAAATAACAATAGGGTACCAAAGACCCTCAGACAGAGACTTCGACACCACAAATGACTGGCACCTAGGAGAAAACAACCTACTGATCGGAGACCTCAACGCCAGACACACAAACTGGTCAACCGGAAGAAACGCAGCAGGAACCTACCTCAACCAATGGACCGCGGAAAGAAACCTGAAAGTGGTGAACAAGTACTCCATAACACACCCACCCAGCAACTCCACACCCATGGGCTCAACCATAGACCTAGTTATAAGTAACGCACAAAATAGGACAAAGGTGGAAAACATACCCATAGCTGGAGCGAACCACGTAGCACTAGCCTTCTCCACTGACATCTTCTAGATCCCTGACAACGACTACCCACTACGCTTCAACAAAGCCAACTGGAACACAATAAAAACGGAACTACTAATCCTAGACGACAAAGACAGCGACCCGATACAAGTACAACAACACCTGACAAGGATCATCCTAATGCACACACCCAGGAAGAGACCAGGGGCCAAAGCGTTCTGAAACAAGGAGCTCAAACAAAAAAGGAAAAACATACTCTAAAAACTCCGAAAAAACCCAAGGGACCCAGACATAGCTGAGATGAAAAGGGGCTACCGAAAAGACATCGCCAATGCCAAGATGGAAGCAAACGGCAAAGCGCTCCAGGAAGAGACTGACCTAGAATGCTATAGGGCAGTCAAGCCAAGACAAACCAAACACCCCATACCAGCACTACAAAGGCAGGACGGCACAATAGCAGCAGAACACCAACACATAGCGCAAGAACTCCAAACCTCTCCATACCAAGGGGAAAAAACAAGACCCCTTACCCAGGTAACCGCATGGGTAAGGCCAATAGACATCGCGGCCTTGGATGCCGCACTAAAACAATCACCCAATGGGGCGGTACCCGGACCAGACCTTATCCCGGCTCATCAGGGAACTCAGAAGACTTAAAGAGACCCTCTTCCTGGCAATGATGAACAAAGCCTGGGTGCAAGGAATACCGCAACAATGGAAGTACAGCAACACCATCCTCATCCCCAAGGTGAACAAGGCAAGCAACACAGTAGCCAAAGGTTGGAGACCAATACAGCTACAATCAATCCTGGTAAAAACTATAGAAAGAGTGGCAGCAAATAGGGCGGCCGAACTCAACCTCCTACCAGACAACATGCATGGTGGAAGGAAGCACCAAGGAACCACCGATACTATACAATCACTACACCACGCCCTCACCACAACAAAGGCCCAAAACGCATGTATAACCACGCTAGACATAGAAGAAGGCTTTGACCACCTAAACCTGGAAAAGGTTTGTACCCTCATAGAGAACCAAGACCAACACCTGGGACAATGGATACGACATTGGGGAGCAAGCCGAACCACCAGCTACCGCTTCAACTGAAAATCCTCCAAAACCTTCGCCACGGACAAAGGCTCCCCACAAGGCTCCCCACTATCCCCCATTGTTTTCCTGATCAGCGTGAAACAACTCACCGAGTTAACAACCACACAATGGCCCAGACTGCATACACAAATCCTATCCTACATGGATGACTTCCTAGTGCTCACAACCTACCGCAAGAAAACCGAAGGCCAACAAAGCCACCAAGACACGATCAATAAACTCCAAGAAACTGGAAACGACCTGGGAGACTCCTTCAACCCCAAGAAGGCCGAAAACATCCACATAAAAACCCCCAACGTACAACGCCTCGACCCCACCCTAGGACAAACAAGGATACCAGAAAAGGACGTCCTGAGGTGGCTCGGCTACGCTATCACCAAGGACCTCAAATGGGACTACCACATCAGACACTGGATCAATAAAGCCACGAGGACAGGCCACAACCTCAGAGCCCTGACGTTGGGATACTAAATCGGCGGGCTCAACACTTGGACCACTCTCCGACTAATACAAGGCCTAATCCTGCCACAGCTAACGTACGGCATTGAAACCTGGGGCAACAAAGGCCTACTAAGGGAAACACAAACCACCCTAAACCAAATAATCCGGAGATGCTTCCACCTCGAACTTAAGGTACCAATAGCGGCCTTTAGCACAGAGCTGGGCATACCGCTCCTCACACTTTACTACACACATAGGCAGAACCTCCTCGCAATGAGAGCACAAATGCTGGGCCGCCCCACAGCCTGGACCGAACAATGGGCTGCCCAAAGCCCCGCAAAACACGTCATCAAAGGAGCCACCAACAGGCAATTGGGGAAAAATGCACTCAAAGCAGCACTGCTAGAAGACTGGACAACATACGTCACAGAATAGGACATAAGGTATAAAGGGAAACCCAGACTCAAATACACCCACCTTAAACACCTTACCAGTGCAGAATTCCGAGACCTAGTCTGCTTCAGAGCCGGCCGGATGGCCATACCAAGACATCAACGGCACGAGGAGGAGGTGCCCCTGCGACTGAGACCTCATAACCCCGTAACACCTAACCAAGTTCCGTGGGATAGTTAAACCTATAGACACAACGCACCTTTCTGACAAGAAACAACGAGACCTGCTGAGATGGATCGAGTCATGGCCGGAAAGCCTCAGAGACAAGCCAAAGAAAACAAACCATAGCGACTACAACCGGGCCCAGGTTACCGGGTCCACTATCAACCTACCTACCAGCCAACCAGACAGAGGCCACAGGGGGGGTCGAAAAAGATCCATGAAACCCTGCAGCATATGCGGAAAAGCCCTGCAGAGGGATAAGGCAAAAAAGCGGGGGGGGGAAAAAGACACGGAAGATAGAGAAGAAGAGGAGGGCCCGGAGGCTGAGGGGAGTAATGCTCAGCTGGGAGGCTTTCTTTATGTACACGACCACTGGGTGCGGAGGCACAGGAGTGGGTTCCATTTGTCGGAGGATCTCATTCGTCATGGAGGGGCATGGGAGAGGGGGGAGGAGGGTTTCCTTTATTGAGAATTATTTGGATAGGCAAACGGCGGGGCGGAGGATTTTACTTGTATTCACGACCACCGGGTGTGGAGACACAGGGGTGGGTTTTATTTGTCGGAGAATCTCATTTGACATGGAGGGACATGGGGGAGAGGTGTTACGGGTAACCAACTCGGAGCTCAGTAGAGTAAGGTTAAGCGTTTTAAGTGTTTGATAACGGAGTCGTGTCAGGAAGGCATCGTGATTTTATCGCTAATACTCGTTTCGCTAAAACTACTAAGAGTATGAAGTGTAGGTGATAACTTGTTATATTGATAAGATCTCTTCTCCGTTGCTGTCTGTTTTAATAGCTGGGGAGGAACTCTTATATTTATATCCCACATGAGTTTCCGCGGCCAGTACATCTAATACCTATACTAACTAAGTACCTCCGCAACAACTAGGATTCTTTCGTCTTATCAATCTTAAGTGCGAACACTCATAGACCCTGGATAATTCCACGCTTTTGGTCATTTGGGTTATTTTACTTCGTCTTCCTGAGAGTGTGTGAGACTCCACCAGTCAGAAGTAAACGATGCCCTTGCCATATGAACTTTTAGTCTGAGTATGCCGCCCAAATGCGAACATACAAGTTGTTCCTCTGTTATTGAGGTGATCAGTCTCAATTTCAGACAACGGTGACAACACAGAGGCATGACTGCATTATCTTTACATAGAGTTGGTAGGCTTAGTGCTCCATCGCTTCTTTGATTTGCCTAGTGAGAATGGGCTTGCAGCTACGTCTCCTTAACTCCCGTCCGTTCTTGCAGACCTATAACTTAATTGTAGTCGGTCAATGTGAAGCGTCATTGTTTTCTGATTCGGTAGGCTTTTCCGCTCACACAGATATCATTTGTACCATATACTGGATTCCAGCTGTATGAGCAGTGCACACTACCCCTCTCATATATCCTGCGAACAGCTTCCGGTTGGACGGATGGCGACGACGTATACGGTGTTATGGGGAAGCTGCCAATTTCGCGATTTTTGCTGGTAACTAGCAACTTCACACCGTACTGCAGGCGACGTCCGGGCCCTACATCGGGGCCAGAGGGGGGTGTTGGAATTGCATATGCCTAACAAGGGGGGAGAAGGGTTTCCTTTGTTTGAAGAATTATTTGGGTAGGCAAACAGCGGGGCGGGGGGTTTTCTTTAAGGGGGCCCAAGGCTAGGGGGAGTATCCCACGCCAGTAAAGCGATAACCTTCGGGTTGGTACTTTGGAAGTAGAAATAAACTAGGTTCAAACAACCCAACCAACCGACACCCCCAAGCCCGCTATGGCAAACCCCGTGCACGAGCACTCCTGGTCCAAATCAAGGCGTTACCTTCCGCGTGTTCTCAACGCGCGCCAAAAGCGCAGCGCAGTTCAGTACAGTAGAGCAAAATGGAGTACCGGTATTGCGTGATAGTCACACATTCGCTCGTCTTTCGCCGATGCTTTTTTTTTTCCCTCTCTACTGCATATTTCGCTGGTATGGATAGGGGGAGGCGTTGCGCCATGTGAAACAAGCTCTCTGGGCATTATCACACTCGGTTTATCTTCTCGGAGCGCTGTAGCAGAGTGAGCTTTGCGCTTTGTGGGGAAGTGAGGGGGTCGATGGAGTTTTCTTTTTTTCCGCTTCCCCGTTTACCCAATTATTTGAAGAGGAGGGGGAGGTTTTGTCGGATGAAGATTGGGTTGATCGGGTGGAGGGGAGTGGACGGATGGTGGGGGAGCATCATTGGCCTAGACCATCCGCGAAGTACGGTAATGGTCATCCTGGCGCAGTGATTGTGAAAAATGAGGTGACAGAGGCCATCATTGGTGACCACTTTTGCACCTGTTTCACAGCACCATAACTCGACCACCTGCAGCGGAAGTGAACCAATTCTTTGTAAAATAGCGTTTCTAAGTATTCTAACTGTGAGATTTAAACTTTGACATATACAATGTAATACTGTCCGAACTGAAGAAACTCGAAATGGGCGATCTTCAAAACAGGTATTCTTTTTATATGAGCACCCATACAAATTCCTGGAGCAAAACTCCAGTTTTAGCATAAGCTGCTCCAATCGACAAGAGCTACCCACAAAACAAGCAAATCCAATATAGAAATATGAATTCCAGAACCACCAGGTCTCCCACTACCTATCGTAAAATTGATCAGGGGGGAGCGCAAATTGCGATCTCCATGACACGAACCTCGACCATCCCAGTGCGTTTTGGCCGGTACCCGACCCAACTATCCAAGAACAATATCCACAGCACCCGAAAACAAAACAGGTTTTTTTTTTTTTTCTTTCCTTCTCTCGCCAGTCAGACAGCCGTGTAACGACGAGCACGTTTCCAGACAGGTGAAAACCAGGAAGCATTTCAGGCATTGCAGGAGCGATCAGTACTGTACCACGACGCCAGGCGCAGTCACAAAACCTCACTCGCGGCAACGGGTGTGGGAAAACTTTTCCGGAACCACGAGGATCCCCCGCTACCTACCTTCCTTCTCTGGAAGGGGGTTCGCCACCTGTGCGGGGTTCTGGCTGGCTGCGGGTCTGCCAGCGCAGGACTTGGTATGGTATCCGCCCGACACTCTTTAGGAAGTCCGTCACGTGGAGGGTGTTGTGCGAAGCTTACTTGTAGTGGGGGGTACAGTACAGTACGGTAGATCTTTTGGGCGCGTGCTCGTTGGGTTTTAGCGAGTGTGCTCCGGGGGTCGCCGGGGCAACGGTGCTTGTCGCCGGGTGTGGGAACTCTGTGGTTTTCCGGATACGCACGTCGGAGTGCCGGCGAGAGTTGTTGTTCTGTAGCGGTACAGTACACTGCTTACGACGTTGGGGGTTCTTCGAGTACGGGAGCGTGCGGCTTAGGCACGATTTGGGCCTAAGATGCGAAAGATATAGGCGGTTCACAAGTAGTAGCGGGCGCTCGTTCATTTATCGATGGACGGGCAGATTCGTGCCCCCAGCGCGTCGGCCATCTCACCGTACTGTACTCCTATGGCGAGTTCATCCATACCAAATACCCATCCCCTGATCTTTTTAGCCTCTCCTCGCTAACCCATTTCTAACCGCCTATCACACAAATGCGAACTCGGGGACGGGACTTTTGTGGGGTACCGGTACGTGCAGTGTACTGTACCACCTGCCCAAATCGACTTACGCGTCGTTTGACCGTTCATAGCAACTATCACCCAACACTCATGAGCTCGGTATCCTATTTATCCTTCTAAACCGCATCGTTTTTCCCTCTTACGCTAACCTAATTTGGAAATATCTTCATATCATAAGCAATCACTCGCATCCTCATTCCGGTTGTCGGAGGTCCTGTACAGTGTTGGGGTCGAAGAGAAAGTGAAGTTGAGAAGTATATGGAACGGAGCAGACCAAGGGGAGAGAGCAGTTGCTTGTACTCTACATCCGACTAAGATTACCCTACTCATATCAATAAGTCCCTATTATATACATTGATCGGACTCCGGACATTCCCTTATGGGCGAAGTAGCACAGCAGATGGCCGGGGACATCCATACGCTCATACATTCCACTGCATTGAAATTACAGTTCCCGCACCCGCTCGGCTAGGGGCAGGGAACTAAAGTAGTTACAACTCTGGAGGATTGTTTGTGTGCTAGTTACAGATTGAAAGGGGCCAGGAGAAGGAGGATCTGCAAGTTTTTGAAACTAGGGATTGTAGCTTCTTCGGGTAGGAAAATACGATCTGAGGATTCGGTAGTTGGATATATATTTATACCGCGAAATACTATAGTAGTTTATAGACGAGAACCGTTCCTCAGAGCGATAAAAGGAGGAAGGTTGGATGGATCTTCCGTCGGCCATCGGGAGGGAGCCTACTCTGCATCGCATCAGTGCTCGCGTGGTGGTCAGACACGATAACTGATCGTTTGTAAAAATGCAGTAACCCTTCCGGACATTTCGATTTCAGACACGACCCTAGAAAGATATTAGGACCCGCTTGTATGAACCTAAGCGGCTACATAGAGAAAATCTTCTATCGTAACACCTATGGCGAAACAAATCCACCGTTGCAGCCATTCCGATCAACCAATTTCGACACAAGAACCCGGGCGATACACAAGCCACAGGCCAAACGATAACTTTCAGAGATATCAAGAGTAGCGATAGGGTAAGACTGCCTATAGCGCAACTAGACCTGTAGCGTTCGCTGTAAACGTACGGCGATAAGCTTGGTTGCGCGGAAACGAGATACCCCTAATACGAAGCCTTGTGGTACTTTAGCAACGTGAAAATACTCCACCCTCTCCAGATAATATATCTAAAGATCGAAGGGGTAGACGGGGGGGCACTTTTCCTTGTAGTGTTTCAGTCTCGGAGCACGCCTCCCGACCGGTCTCTAGCATAGTCCAACGAGGTTCTCGCGGACCCACCTACCGCTGAGACAAACGACAAGCGGAGGATGAAAATTATCTCGCGATAATACCAAGAGTCTTATCACAGACCATCCGGACTGAGCGAACGGATAACACCTCTCCTTCCAAGGATAGAAGCCAAAGTTATCTTCGGATGGGGAAGATCTCACGGACACTGTAAAAAGGGTCATTCGAGTGAAGCGATTCACTCTGAGCGTTTACCGGACATTTAATTGACCCCCAGTGTTTCCTCCCCTTCCCGCGTAAGCATATCGCCACAAGGCGACTAGCTAGCTAGCTTGCATGTAGGGCATCGTAGCCGATCATCTCGGTTGTTGAAAAACTGCTGTACGGAGTAATGCAGTAGTTGTGTGAAACGCCCGCCCGCCCGTGGTCTCGGATGATATGGCGGACCTCATCGCCGAGTATCATACGGTATTTTACCGAGAGGGCATTTCTCAGCTTTGGCCTGTAAAGGATACGATCATGCTCGGTGGATCATGGCTTTTGCTCGACGAGTTCGGGGGTTTGTGCACTGGTGGGGAGAAGATGGGAAACATGTTATATGGCACGCTTGGCGGGTAAATGTGAAATTACTAAGCAGTGATACTTTACCCGTTCTGGATACAGTACTGTACCTTACGCTCCGTTCGTGAAGTTCTCATATCATACCCTTCCTTGTACTGTACAGTAAGTACCGTGCCCCAAGAGCAATACGATACCTGCCAACGACGACAGGACAAGACCCTTTTGCATATGATAACTCTTTCCGGATTTATCTCTAGAGATACCATAAACGTTTATCGCTATTTATTTCTAAGAGGACGATAGCAAGAGAGGGCGAGCCCTGGTAAGAGCGGTGATATCATACTCAGCCTTGGAGCATTCCAAATGATACCATATCGGAGATCACAGGCGGCGACCAAGGAAGCCAGGCGATCGTTATCCAGCATTGGTGGAGGTCCCGGATATGTCTGGGATATTTGGGGATGAGGTGAATAGATATTTTCCCTTTCTTCGATGCTGTTTCGGGGTGCGGAGGGAGACCGGAGGTGATTGGGAGGGTTTTCACATTATAAATACCGATATCACTGTGTTTCTCTTTAGCTAGAGATGTGCGGAGTGGTAGCCTTTTTTTGACAATCGTATTCTCATTACATTTCTACTGCGGTTATGGTTCCATTACTCGGTGGAGTGCGATATTGGGACTTTGCAGCGTAGAGGTCCCTGTCCCTTGGTAAGTCCGTCACAACCGATAGGCTGCCGGGTCGTGAATTTGAATCTCTTCGGAGGCCCGAACTCATTGTCTACTACTACGTTTCCTATTTTCCGCTATCTTATCCCGGTCCGCTCCCGAGATCTTTCCGTGTTTGGAGAATCGGTCTTATGATATCAGACTCGGGCAGGGTTTTTTCCGTCATAGATTACCACCCCCAATCATTCACCCCGAATTACTACCCGTGGCGCTCGGGCGGCTGTATCCGGCAGTCGCGACGCGAGTACAACACTAGCCATTTCTGGGCTCCTCGGTCCTCTATATTCAGCATTACCCACACCCTGTCGGTCGAGAGTTGAATTCCCAGAGTTTTATGATGGCCGGTGGGTATATAAATTTAGAGCATTCCATGTGGCGGTAGCGGGATCGACGGTAACAGTGTTGAGTAGTTTTGGGAGAAACTGATTTCCATCATTGTTCCTACTTCAGGCATGTATCTTGCCAGCACGGAACATCACTCGCACTCTGGCCTCTTGGGAAATTCTCACCGCTACCACTAAGGCGGCCTCTTACATTCGATGGCGCAAGGATGTAACGGCTCATGAAAAATTCGTCTAAGACTGGTGGTGGATTCTATATACTCCTGGGGTACTTGGGTAGAGGAGAGCATGTACAGTACCTACAGATCCGCAAAGATTCGAATAAATAGCTACCCCAGATTTCCCCATGTCATGGACACCTATTGTTTCTGGCCGTTAGTTCGCTGATTAAGCTACCATATCAGCTACCAGTTACCATTGTCCTCTTGCCTCTTATCCACTCGGTTAACTCAGCCATCCCCTCCCCCCTAGTCCGGAAAAAGTTACAGCTCCCGGGATCGATGACAGGTGCTCGGGGGGGGGGGTCTTGAAGGCCCTCGGAGAATGCCTGCTTGTGCACCGACAGTCGGAGGAGAGACCAACGTGATTGGGGGGCTGCAACGGCCGAGCTGGTGCTAATGCGATGAGAGCAGGGGCCTCGAGGAATGGGGATGGAAAAGTAGGACCTTGGAGACAACTTCTGCTAATTGTAGGGGCGTGGTCTTCGAGTTGCCTACACCAGCCCTACGGAGCCCGCAGACTTTGTAGAGCAGCAAGAGTAAATAACCATCACTACACACCTTCGCCCGGTCTCGTCGGCTTACAACTTCAGTTACGGATCTATCGAGCAGGCACAGGTAGCACTCAACGGTAATCGTTAATTTAACTGCCAAGTCTAGCGGGAAAGGTGCTTTTGCTAAAGCTACCTAGTATAACGGAGGACCGCCGATGCCGGAAGGTGCTCAAAGAGGATACTTGCACGAAGGTGGAGGAGTGGAATAGGGCGCATAAGGGCAAAGTTACGGAGATGATGGCAGAGATATAAGAGTAGGATAGTGTCATATTGGTGGAAAGCTCTAAGGACCGGGAGTCTTGGCTTTATTCTTCTTTTGGTATGGGGGATCGCAGAGAACACTTTTTGCTTTGTCATTCGGAGGAGGGTAATGGAGGGTGGGGTGATAATGATTAGAGATTTACACCGACAACGGGTTAGTTCACAGATTAGATAAGCAAGATGCCCGTTTAATACTCCCACCTAGAGGTCTATCCTGCGCCTTGGTTCTAGGTGGGTTGATAGAAAGTTGTAATCACAGAATATCACTCGGCATTGGAAAAAAAAATGAGAGCTGGAATTGCTACTGCATGATGCACAAAAAAAGCTCGCTGGGTGAAGAGAGTGCAATTCATCCATGTCAATAATCAGTTTGACAATATTAACAAGAACCTTTTTGACATAGATAACAAACTAACCAAACTTGACGTTGAAAACAAATCTCACCCAAGTCCTTGTTTTCAGGGCTATAATTCAGACACTGAAGGGTATAGATGGCGATAAAACGGAGATTGAAAAGATAATAGAGAAGATAAAATACCTTGTTGGATTCCATGAGGGGAGTTGCAATGAAGAGACAAAAAATTAAGGGTAAGCCAACAAGTCTGACTTCAAGTAGCATAATTACTGACCAGAATCAAAAGTTTTTATAACCTGCATCTAGGGGGCAGGTGATGGTTTAGGACGTATTTTTATCAATAATAACTAGAGAAAGGTCTTAATTGCTGATGTATTTTTTATCATATTGACTATCTCTGTACAGGGTTCTGATCTCAGTACAAAGAGGTTATGCCCCCTCGCATGGGAATTAGAGTCCTGCCCATCAATAGTCAATTTGATAAGAGAATACCATAAACTAAAAATATAAAATTCCCATCTTTCTGGGCATTTTAACATGGCCCCTATACCGAATCTGTGCTGATAACATTTCAAAAACAACTTACTAAGGTGATAATTGCTATACAAAGTGTCCAGCTTCAACTCAGCTGCGTGAGCACCACACTTGAATTTGGTGCCTGCTATGGTAACAGTGCAGTTGTGTAAGAATGTAGTAAATAGGGGGCCAATTTGCCAAAGTCCCGTTCATAGTATTTATAGCTAAACAACAGTGAAAAGAGAAAAGGAAACAACCCAATACCCCCCGATGAGATCCTCCCATCCGTCCCTGCTGTCGTGCGATTCTCCTCCGCGAGAGTCCAAGGTTTTTGGTGTGGTTGCCGCTGCCCTTGCCGTGGGAGGGTGTTACCACCGATATGTCCCAGTACTGCAATGAGGGCGCAAGAAACTCCTGGGGATGGTGGGCGGGCAATAAAGGACGCGAGATGTATCTGTAGGAAGCGTGGTTGTCTGTTGAACCGAGGAAGATGCTGGGTGCTAAGAGTTCTGGGGGGGTGTGCGGGCATGCCATTCGAGAGCTATGACCCCGCACTGCCCCAGCAACCGGATATATGTTTTTCCGCCACTCCTGGGATATCCGACGTTTCTTCCGTACCCGCTCTGGCATGCTTTGCCTAATTGGCAACGGGTTTCTCCAACCCATCATTAAGTAAAAGGAAATAGGGAATTTGGCCAAGAGTTTGTGATCAAGATTCGTGTGTAATTCTTAAAAATGTGAAAGACTTCAACTCCCCTCCACTTGACGGGGAAGTAGATCTATGTATTATAGAAAACCCAGCCTCATGAACGTCCCTCCCTTTCATCACATGACTGCCCCTCGCTTCATCCTAGAACTCCTCGTTTCGCTCCTCGTTCACCCCAGTCCCATACAACCACTCCTCACAGCGGTCTGGACCATGGCATGTTGGAGGTTATCGTGAGGCAATCCATAGCATCCTTCGCTACATGACAAAAAAGAACAGTATTCCACACTGGGTGATATTTCATGAGGCAACTTGCATAACGTACGCTTGAGCTCGATTGAGGCTGGGCAGCCGTTACAGTACCGGGAGCAGGAATATTCTATCGGTAGCTGGGGCAATCGGGTCACCTTGCCTATTGGCAAACGCTACCTTTGATGGGGGCTTTTGTTTTGGCAGATTTACGTTAAGTAGAGGTGCAGCTTAAACTGTTCTAGTGGGTGATGGCGTAATTTTACCGGGGCGGTATAATAGTATGTAGACAGTACTGAAAAAGATGTGTTTTAGAAACAACTATCATTGATCAACGATGACGCGAGGAGGGTCCTTCCAGTTATGTGCAAAGAGGATGGCCACAAGCTACTCACAGGAATACAAACCCACAAAATCTAACGGCGAAGCCAAATATGCTGAGAAAAGAAAAAAGGAAAACGAGAAAGCCTCCCAAAATTTATAAGCCGGGCTCACTCTTCCCCCACTTACCCTCGAACCAGAGCACCGCCGCCTCGCTTTTCGCGTCGAGCATAGCCCATCGCTCCCCCAAACTTTCCATCTTGGAAACAATCGTAGATTGCACCGCACCGTCGGGTTCCCCCCGCGCCAAATCCATCCCGTCAGAAAGCCGCCGGTAAATGTGCCTAATCTCCGCATTATTATCCCGAACGATGCAAGATACTCGCCTTTCATCATCTCGCCGAAGCCCCTCCCAGCTAGCAAAACTCTTCGGGTCGGCCGGGTAGTGTGACAGAACCCACTCCGCACCAGGTCGCATCTCGAGGGCGTCTGCGCGGAATACCATCTGGAGTCGGTGGAGGAGGTGCTGGAGCTTAAGGTGTCTGTGGTACCATTTGTGTTCCTCGTGTGCGGAATTTGGACTATCCTCGGGACCACCCGCGGTGACTTCCGGTGGTGGGCTTGCCAGGTACTCGTTTCGTGCGACGATTTTGGAGACTCTGTTCAGGTGGGTGGTTATGTCAGCGTAGACTTTGGCCCTTGAGAGGGTGAGTCTTTTTTTGGTTGGCATAGATCCTTCCGGATGAGGCATTGTCTTTCAACAATCGGGGAGGAAAGTGGGATGACCGTAGAGAAAGGGTAAGACTTACGAAAGAAAATCTCGCTGGATAGGCGACACTTGATCAGTTTGAGTGAGGGTGAGGGGTTGGAGAGAAATGAGGGGTATCATACCAGCAGCCCTACAGCACAGATAAAGGCTTCGGCGCAGTTTAAAGGGTAAGTTAGCTCTCTTTGAGTAAGCCTCTCACTGGGTGCGCTTGTGTTGGAGACCTTTAAACCCTGCCAAAGCCAAGGCTGCCCGCAAAACACAAGGTTCAAAATCGAAGAAACGTTGACGGCTAGAATCCATCGGGAGGGTATAGAAAATTCGGGTCTCCATCCAACACCCGAACAAGACAAGATAAAAACTTGCCAAAGATTATTATGCATTCTTTATAGGGTAGGTTCTATACTATTGAAATAGAATGGTCCTGAACCCAGTCCATCATTCCGCATCACTCGTGCAATAAATCAAATCTCAGTGCCCACACTCCAGCAAGCCCCTCGTAGTTCCCAACCACACAGATTGAGCAGACACCGCAGAGGAACCCACCTTTCAACAACAAACCAATATCTAAAGACATAGTGAATTAGGTGGTGTTTGACACGCCAATGTGTCAGGGGTGCCAAACTGAAGTTTGCAAGATACGCGTTGCCAAGCATCTGAAGGAGCTTTATAAGGGATAATATCCTCTTTTCATGATATATCATCGAATAAAAGCTGAACAGTGCGATAGCGCTCATGCTAGATTAGGAAAGCAGCAAGAGAAGAAGTGCAATCTGCTCCACAAAGTTTAGTTTTGTCTCGGAATGGGAGATTACCGACCTTATCGCTCTAGGTTAGTTAGAGAACATACCGGTTCTGGGCACCTGGGGTCATCAATTTCATCCCAATGGAAATACACATCTGCTAGATTCTGGAAATAAGCAAACACCTCTGGCTATGGTAGATAGCTGTGGGCCTCTATATTTACCGGAAATCACAATATAGGGAATTCAGGGCTACATCTTCATCAAACCGAGCAAGTCCTCTAGTTCAATAGGCTCTGCGTCCATCCCTTCTTTCATTGCCTCGCCATTCCAGTCCTCCCGGCTCATCAGGGTCTTCTCCTCCTGTCCCCACTGTGAATAGTTTCCCTCTCCATCGAGCATATCATCTCCCTTTCCACCAGCGTCACCAGTATGACCAACACCCTTGCCTTCATAAAGGGTACCAACTCAGGCCATCTCCATCTCAACATTATCTGTTCTCTCACGAGTAGCTCTCAATTCCCTCTTCTTGTAATTCTTCATAATCCCAATACTCAAGACACGCACAACTTGATGAACAATCTTATAAATTCTACCCCGCCACTCCACCGTTTGCTTATCAAAACATCCCATGGAAATGCAAAATCGACAGTGGAATACGAGAAATTCAAAGGACACCTACCACGGTCCTCTGGCCAAACCAAACCATCAGCGCCTCGGGGGGGGAAACCCCGGCCCAATATCCTCAAGAATTCTTGAGCCGTCGGCGGTAAATCAGCTTGTTTCCGTTGCCGGCGGGGCGCTTACGCTCGAAAGCGGTAGTGCCGGGGAGAACGGTGGACTTGATGTAAACCTTGAGCTCATAGTATTGCTCAGAGGCCATGCCAATTTTCGTGATGTGCTTTGGATTTCGGAATTTCTGACGGTGGCTAAAGGTATCTTCCGATTTTTGCAATTTTCGTTGGATATTCGATCTTTTTTCCTGGCGGTAAAGTTGTGGTAGTTATGGTTGGTTGCGGAGTTGTCGGAGTGAAAATTCCGGTTCAGTGATAAGAGAGCGCTAGACAGTCAGAAAGGGCGCAGATAACTTGGGGGGTGTAGGTTTGGGGTTTAGTATTGAGTGTCCGCACAGTATCAGGTTATGGGGGAGGCAAGGTTTCCGGTAGAGAAACAGAAGTTAAGTCACATATTATCACTAGCACAGCGTGCTTATTATGCGCGAAAATTAAGTTCAGGTGCGTATCGCCGAAAGAACACAGCAAAGCCCAACACCTATTACACCACAACTTAGTTTACGTTCAAGTATCCATTGCAAAATCCCCGACTCGGAAAAAAAAATCGCCAAAGGATACTTCGCCAACCAGCCTCCGCTTTTCACTAAACCATCCTACAAACCGCGCTTCTCGCAATGTAACAAAACTTACCCCACAACCCTACGATAGTTGATCCTAGTTTTAAAGCCCCAGCACCACGTCAAGGTGTCAACCACGCTGGGGTCCCACGAGCCATCCGCTGGTTAGCCAACCCACGTTGGACGGATGACAGGCGAACCTATACTGGTCTGTTTGTCAAAACAAGGACCGTTCCGTTCGGCGATCGTTTCGGCCGTAGAAATCGACTTCCTCCACTTCAAAGCGGAAGGGAATAGCCAGTCCGTATGGTAGCAACAGAACAGAATGGCCGTATCCAATTAGACTCTAAGGTCTAAAGTATCTTTCCCGTCAGGCACCCTCTTTAAAGGCGTGTTACTGTGCTCATGAGCGTCAGTGAATACTGCTCGTGAGAGCCGGGACGCTCCCCCCGGACAGGCGCTCTGGCTATCGCCACAGACTCGGAGCTCCTCCCCAACAGTGATGCAAATTCCATGGAGGGGAAATAAGGGGACTTGGATGGGGGCGGGCGGTATTTATAGGGAGCTGGAGGGAGTGCCAAAAAGATTTACCACCGGTACAGGTTTTGAATGAGAGGTTTAGGGTTCTATATGAAGTTTTCCTATCCCATCAAGATATAGCACAAGAGTTTATATACCTTTAGTTGCTGTAGTTAAAGTATTATTGCAAGTATGGTGTTTTGGGTGTCTTTCGGCCGTTTCAGCTCCCAGGAATACCGGACCGGTAACCTGCATCGTCCTCCTGATTCTGCTCCACCTACCTCCTTGGGCCTCCCAAATTCCACAAAAGATATTTTGACCTCAACAGACATTTGGAGTTCAGTTATCACGGATAAGGTACCACGCATAAACTATAAACGGTACACACTCTTGTTCTCTATCGTATTCGGTTCCCGGTAAAAATTAAGAATTAAAAATTATAAAAATAATGCTCTTCTCTTTATTAGGAATATTACGATAGATAAGTACGAGACGAGCGACGGAGACCAAAAAAGAGGATCATGTGGAATAAAGACAGGCTCTCACTCGAGTATACTTCATCTAAGTCCATAAAGGTTTGACAACTCCGCTTCCTGCTCCCGCATGTTATGCGTGGGGGCAATTGGCGACTCCTATCAACAGAGTATTGTTGAGATATTCGGCGGCGGTGCCCGCTATCCACAATGTCATTATATACCCAATACAACCACCGCCCGGCCACCGGTCTATCTACATTTCCACGCCACCCATAACGGTTCGGCCGTCGAGAAGGGGGCGTTGTCGATGGATTGTTGAGAATGGATTGTCGAGAATCCGGGAATGCTTGGTAAATACATAGCAGAGGGGTCGCCGCGATCTAAGGGAGCAAGCAATAAATGACTGGGAATTCCAAGACTCAAGTTCATCCCTTCCCTGAATCATGTTAATTGTTTATTTTCAAGAACTGAATAAGGGAATTCGAGTTATACAACATGACACGGATATGGCCGCACCCCCGCACGATACCAGTCTAACGCGAAATATAAGGTACAAGTCCCTGGCATGTACGGACCGGACACAGCGGGGTCTTGGGAGCTGAGATTCTAGTGCCAAGAAGACCCCCTGTGTCCGGTCCGTACATGCCAGGGACCTGTATATATCTTTTCACTGGCCCATATATGTATTCAAGCAGCGGGCAGGCGTGACTGTAAAAGAAACACACCAAAATAAAGCCGCAGATGATTATTCCGCATTCGAGCAGGGTATATTCCAGCACAGTGCGGCTTTAGTGAGGATAGCCAGTAAAAAGACGTCGCCGTACGGCTTTCGAACCAAACACCACGAATGAATCCGCTCTCAACCCTGGAAAATCGGGGCGGGAATACCACGGTATAAGTGCGCGAGGGCATTTCTCAACCAAGTAACCGCAAATAAGCTTTTCACTCTCAGCTGATTCTCCATTCTAGCTAGCTAGCAAGTTAGCGGCCCGATCACGCTGGTCCCAGCCACCCGTGCCACTCGGAGGGAATATAGCCTACAGTACGAGTACGGTACTATATCTCCCAGCCGCTTTTCAAGGATTGAGTTTACCCGGGGGCAGTCTCCACAATTCGCGTGCGCTGCGTAATCAATAAAGCTTATGTATACTGGTGTCGAGTCAATATTTCCTACCGCTACCGTTTATTCAACACCACAGCAGTGCACCAAAAAAAAAAACAAGCGTAAATTAGCACCATTAATCAATCGCCTTGATATACAGTACCCACCACCACGCAATCCACAACCTTCGCCAATCTCGCTGGATGCACACCTGTACGTATCCTGACCCTGGCCAGGCGAAATAAAATAAAACAAAGGAGCTATTTTCATCGATGCGCGGCTACGGGAGCTAGCCACAAGCAGTAACCTACCGGTCGGTCATTCAGTGTTTCGAGGATGGGAAAATGAGACACGGATTCTGGCGTCCCGATTGGAGCGCGCGTTGGCTTGGGCCGATCGCTCTCCTTGTTTCCATCACCCCTAGCGACTAAAAGGATCAACGGCCAAGTTGGCTAACCAACCGGTAAACTACCGAAGAGAAGAAAAAAATGTCCAAAACCGAGGGGGAGGTGCCAGGTGCTCCCATGACACTACGAGTATTTGGGATGAGAGCCATACGACAGGTCTCGCCATTATAATCGCAGTTGGATATGATAAACGACGACTTCCAAAGAGTATCATACCATATGGTACGTATTGTAGTTAGTGGAGCAAGTGTCATAGAGTTGAGCAGGGACCGTACCGGCATACCGTGAGAACCAGCAGCTCTAACCCCAACCGCACTGAACCCACAGCGCAATTCCATGTTCTAACTGCCCACCTATACATGCCATAGCACGACTACTGGTACAATCCCACACTTGGACCTCACACAACACCTCACATCCTTCCCCCCTTCCTCACACGACATGGGCATTAACCGCAAGCATTCTCCCAGAACGTCCGGTTCTAGCACGGGTAATTGAAAATCTACCACGCTTACGCCAAACCGTGGCTAAAGCCAGCCACCACCAATCCAATCCGCAAGGCGGTGGCGGGAACATGCCTGCTCGCTCGATAAACGATAAACGATGTGCCCGAGCAGGTGCAGGGGACGAAGCGAAGCCAGCGCGACAAAACAAAAATCATAGATGGGAGAGTCGGGGGAAAGATTAGGGCGTGGCAGTTGTGCATCGCAAAGTCTTGGTACGGGGTTGAAGATGGAATAGAGTTTTGTGGCAGGTGATGGGTAGTACCGGTGATTGAGGGGGAGGGGAAGGCACCCGAGTAGGAGTTCGGCGAGGTTTTCCTTGTATCGCGGCGTCGGGAATATGGATGGCCATGCGGTAGATTACGACCGGAGGACATTGTCTGTGAACCGGAAACATGGCGTGCTCCAAGTCATGTACTTATGCCTCTTGTTTCCCGTACTGTACTTCTTACCAAGAACAACACCTCTCTCGGCACCGCCACCGTCAACCACTCCCACAGCGGTCTACCGGTGCTTTCAGATCAGCATCGGATGCTGCGGTGGGGTGGTGCGCTGGAGGAAAGGGTAGTCTGGCAACAAAAACCACCAGTAGGTACGGGTTGTCCACCGAAATGAGCCACATTTAATACCTTCTGATGACAAATCTAGCAAAATCAATTCAAACGAAACCTCCACCTAGATGTAAACCATTCCCTGAACCCCATTTTCTAAACCTTCAGAACTCTACGTCCAAACCAGCTGACAAATTATCGGAGAGAACTATGGTTGGTACTGTACACCGGTCTTGGCGCGGTTTCCGAAGATCTTATAACTTCAACCTTACAAAACTGCATGCCAAAGCAGCCAACAATTCTTAATAATCCGCGAGCGCTTGGAGAGACACCTTGGGCCTACGATACTATCAATTTTTCGAATATTTACAGCTCCAGAGCGTATCGAACGGAAAGCGCGGTTATCGCTGTCCCCAGCGGAGTATCATTACCATAACCACCGGTGATTACTGCCGCCAGCCTTGCACGAGTACAGTACAGTACCGTAAAAAGCCTTACTATTCGCTATCCCCCCCCGGCCCAGAATAGGTTTAGTTTGACAAATTGACTGAATTGCGTATGTCAACCAGTTAAGGTGGTCGATCCATCGCAGAGTTGCGCCTTTGCGAAACAGGAGTTTTATTCGCACTTTTATGGCACGGTATATCTCGTGGTACTTGAGTGGAGTGCTCTTTGTAGTAGCAATACCTCGTTACAGCCTATGAGCACAGCAGAAAAGTATATACGGTACAAGTAGCCCTCCTCACCATCACTAGCGATACCCCTCGCATCAGCAAGCTCCCACAAGCACACACACATGCATGCATGCGCGCATACCCCCGTACTCGCCCGACGTTTGTAAACACGACCCCCATCGCACACCAGGAATAGCTATAGTTAGCCAGATAACCGTAGGCGAACGAAAATTTTTCAAGTCCCACCAAAAGCCCTTGAGGCTCCGGGAAATTATATGCGATAACGGCCGTGTTTGCAAACGTCAAGCAGTAATCTATTCCAAGAACTCCGACGACGACAACGACCACCCATCCCAGCGCCATCGCGTCCCGGAATATTATTAGCGCCATCCGCCCAAGGCTCTCCCTGCGCGTACGCCGTTGGGCCACAAGTGCACGGTGCGATTACCGGCACCCCACGAGCCACTGAGGATAAGATACGAGCGTACCAGTACAGTACGGTACAGTACTCGAGCAGGTCAGTTCTGGGCGTGGGGCCTCAAGGTGTAATAAGCAGAGGGACCACGTGTAGTGCTTTTGTGCTCGCCGCTGACATACGGTACGGGTTCGGTGGGGATGAGGCTGGATGCGGTGGGGTGAGATTGTAGAGTAGAGTAGAACCTCCCCTTACCGCAAGTGCTACACGTGTATGTACCGCACTCGAGCGAGGTACTCGTGACGGATGGTCTCGGTACGGGGGGAAAATATGCGCTCAAAAACACCCCCGATCGAACCGAATGGGCTTACTCGAGTACCCGTATTCACTCGGTCGATTCTCTAGCGCCGAATCTCCCTGAATATTGCGACATCGGCCCAGATGGGTTTAGCAAAACAGGTTATCAGAATTACGAAAGCCGGTTAATGAGACCCAACTCCGCCAAATGACTCATGCCATACCATGTCAGGAAAGCACTAATCCCTCCTAAGAACTTTTGTCTCTGAATCCCGAGATTGGCGAGCGGGGGAGATAACGGAGATAGCGAATCGAGTGAGTAAATACGGTATTTACGGTACCGTAGCGTTTTAACTTGCCTTGTCTTGCTCTCGAGCCTGTGTGCCGCGGCCTCGCTTCTCGAGGGATATCACTCGCCCACGACAACGCTACTGACTAACTTACCATACGCCGACTGTACTCGTGCATTATGACTTTTATTTCTTTTGGTATTGTGTTCGATTATCGTACCATATCGCACCACAAACGCGAGGGTAGAGTACGGTTGACCCTCCAGCGATTCGACCCCACCCGTGAAAAAAGAAGCAAGCGGAGCAAGAGCTGGTTGATCTCCCAACGCAAGGTCGCACCGCCTCCGTTGATAATAGTACCCTGAGCGCAGGCTCCCGTATGACAAGCGCCTAATTCAGCCATTTCGTTCTGTATCGGTGCGCTGATGTAGACGCCTCTTCGGTTTCTTGTTACGGATAAGGGAGTGGACTGGGATTGGATAAAGTGCCCCCGGAAGACTTGGGGAGTACTGTACGAGTACTGGTGCGAGTGTGCGGATATCACCGCAACGGAATAGGCAGGAGAGAGGGAGATGGGGAATATGAATAAGGCAGGATGGAAGAGAATAAAATTTAATGGTATCTTTAAAAGTAAGTTACAATAAAAACAAAAATAAGGGGAAAGGCAAGAGAGCATAGCTAACGAGGATATTAAGGAAAAGTACAGGTACATAAAAATGAAGAAAAGGAGGATTGGAGACGAGGTGATATGAATGGATGGATGGGTGGAACGGTAGTTGACCGTTATAGTACCGGTATCATGCCTTTTTTTTTTTTTTT
>QLOI01000971.1:22262-37568 GCA_003313605.1 Tuber umbilicatum
TTTTTTTTTTTTTTTCTTTTTCTCCTTTATGGCAAACACCGTGAACACCAACCTCCCGAATCAATCCCAGCCTCCCAACGCAATTCACGAGCAAGAAAATTCACAGCGGGAAATCCACAATCAGAGCCGGGAGAAAGGACCCCACGGGTATAATAAAAATCCACGACGCATTGAACCTCTCGTTCCGTCTCGCCTCGTCTCGTGCAGTTGAATCACCGGTGGCCAGTGCAGCTTAGTTGTAGAACCCTATTCACAATCCCGCATTAGCCCCACTCCATTCCACCGGTCGAAAGAAGAAAAAGCCAATACACCTTGGCAGCAAGGAAGGGACAAAACTCACAATACTCGGTCGCGTAGTCGATGGTGAAATTCTTTTGCCGTCCTTTGCAATTCGCGGGGGGCTTTCCTCCAGCGGTATGTACCCTATATGCCAATTTCGATTCGACAGCCTTGTCATCCGCTTTCAGTCTCACCCAGTCCACCGCTCCGAAATCTTGTCCTGGAGCGCCCTTGCTTGCATACGCCGTCGCCGGCACGCCAGCGTCCCTCTTCCCGCTGAAGATCCTCTTGATATCCGGGGTGACGCGGAAGTCGAATACGGGGGTGGTAAAGTCCGGGGCGAAGTAGTGGTGGCCGACAATGACCTTCTCTTTCGAGAGGCGCTGGAAGACGGCGGTTATGTAGTATTGCACCGAGGGTTCAAGTTGCACGAGGACGTCCGGGAGTTCGTGGAGTAGGGAGGGATGGTTCGCCGCTAGACAGGAGACATCGTAGAGGATGGCTTCGGCGCCCTGGGATGCTGGTATGGAACTTTCGCTATCATCGGCACAGGTGTAATTCTGTGTGCCCCGGCCCAGGACCACATTTGTTAAGGTTAGGCCCGGTTCGGGATCCGGGAGGAGGGTTGTCCCTGCACAAACAAATCAGTCAATTACCGCCTCTTTTTCCCGTAGATTGAGTCGAAGGGGGGGGATTATAGCAACCATCTGATTTCGGTAGAATCGCCTTGCCTAGGTCGCATCCGGCCAGTTGGAATCCACCGTATTCACGCTTCTCCAACAGGTTCATCAGGTCCCTCAATTGCGGGTTCGGAGGAATTGCGCTAGCGTGAACAAACGTGAGCAGTCCGGAGACGGCAGCTAAGGTGATAAAGCGCATGTTGTGTTGTTCCGAATAAATATTAATTGGTACGAGGGATATAAAAGTTCGTCCTGGTCCAAAGGCGTGAGAAGCGAAACGGTACTTGTTATAAACACGACCAAGTTATAATATTATAAAACAGAGCGAAAAGAGAAAAAAGAAAAGAAAAGGGCTCAAACGGAGGCGGTGAGGTAGCCCGGGTAGAGGAGAGGAGGGGGGGGGTTATAGATTGTAGAAGGAAAGGAACTAGAATATCCACGAAGTGCAGAGTGAAGAAGAAAAAAAAAAGATTAGCAACGAAGGGGACGATCAATTCTTTATAGAACTGGAACCCACCCAACGGATTGGCGTATCTCACCCGGTCACTCGTCAGAGGGGGGAGGAGGGGTGGGCATGCCTCCCACGCATCCATGGCAGATGTCGAATTCCTACAACGAGAGCCACACAACCATGGCCCTGTGATGCGTGAGCGTACCGTACTTACGAGTGTCTCTCCCTCCCTCCCTCCCCCCCCCCTTCACGGTGGAGGAGAGGGAGAAAACGAGCCGATTCGTACCTGCATCACCCATGCCCTACCCTTTCGTCCTCACCCAATCCAAATTCGTGTCTCCCATGCAAACCCTGAAGCCGACCATCCCTGTCAACATTTTCTCCAAAATTCGCAAATAATCAGCCTCTATTCTTGTCTCTCCCGCGCATCCACAAAGCTTGGTATCGCGCACCGCTAAACCGCTTTCGGAAACGCACCTGCCTCTATCCAGTTGGAGCCCCAACTCCCGGGGTAGTTCGAGAGGGATTTACCGACTGGGATGGAAAATAAATAAGATTAATTACCCCGCAAGCAGCAAAAATAGGTTCTTTTTTGTAAAAAAAAAAAAAAATTACTTGGATTTGAAGGGGTGAGGTCGTCTATATTTAGCTTCTATTGGAATAGCGATGCCGATATTTCCGGATTCGGGGGTATTAGCTTGGATTTCTGTTCACCTCGGTGGGGTTTTTTACCGGAGAGGGAATAGCGCTGCTGCACTGCAAACTCGTACTTACGGGTATGTTACTGGGTCGGGGACTACGAAGTATGACGGATAGACTAAGATGGGCTCAATGACAAACTTTCTTATCTTAGTGTGCCACAGGAACGAGTGTCGAAGCCACGATACTCCGGGAGCTTTCGAAATTTTCAGGGCGTGATTACTGGGTTGGCGAACGGATAAGCGAATTTCACGAGTAAATGCCCAACAGAGTAAGAAGTATGATGAGTCCGTGCTGCCGAGCAAGAAAGTACAGCACGAGCACCGTGGGCACATTATCCCGGCTAGGCCAGGCTACCATAGTCGCTTTGAGCGACTGCAAGTACCCTCACGGTACCGAATGTCCCTCCACGACGATGTCCATGGACAATTCCCGGAGATGGAATTGACCCGTTTTCCTTCCTCACGCTTCTCCCGTCATGTTGTCACACTGTTCTATCTTGTCTTATCACATCACATAAGTGAGCGAGTTCTAGATATTGTGCAACGTGGTGTACGTACATATGCCCCCAAATGCTTTGTAAGAGGGAGGCACTCACATTTCCCGCAGCCACATTTTCCTCCCCTCCCCGGGGCGTATGTGTGGCCTGTGCTATATTCAGCATTTCAGCGTGATCGGCGTGGCAATGGATTAGTGCACTTACTGGTACTGTACTCGTATTCCACCTGCCTGCCCTAGCCCGACCGATAGTCAGCTGGACTGGAAGATGGTGGTGGTATGCTGTCATCGCGCTGGCCTTGGCCTTCGGAGATATAAGTCTAACTTTACTCAGTTTTACGGTAGCGGGTAGCTTAATTCCCCGCAAGGGAGGGGACAGTGGCGGTGGTGGCCGGGGACATAGGATCGAAGGAGGAGGATGTCAGGTTTAGCTTAGTTTGATCGTATATTGATTGATCGATGGAGGCGAAGGATTGGGCCAGTGGAGCAACCGTGGAAAGCGAGTGAGTGGTGGTCAGCAAATGGTGTAATCCGTAAGGTAGAGTATGGCAGGTCCGTTTATGGATGTGCGCATGCTAACTAAGCAAACCGAACTGCGGAGCACCGTGTGTACAATTCCGTAACCGTAATTACCATATCATGTTTTCATGTGCAAACCTCAGAAAAAAATCCCGGTACATAATACGATGCTAAACTAAGCAACCGGGACCATCGAGACTGCCACACTGCTGGCATTCCCCCACAACTGTGGCTCTCCCTCGCCTTCCAGTCTAAACCCCGCTTCCCTTTACACGCCCGTCCCTGTGCACAGTCACGATCGTGACACGGTGTCGTCGTGATACTATTTTTCCCTGCTTTGCCCCATCCATTCATCCATCGTATCATATTACCCAATATCATCGTGCGCACCACCACCACCACCACCACAGTAAGTTGCGAATCTAACCCGTGCAAGCGCACAAAGCGCCTGCGTCCGCGTCCTCGATGCTTACAAAACCTCCCATTTCCCTCCCTCCCTCCCTCTCATTTCGCGTGCACGCCCCTCCTAAGAGCAAAGGCCCCGTCATCTCGGATTCGTGTTCGTGATTTCTGTGTTCGTAATTTTGAGCCGGGGTACGGGGTATTCACTAACCGTCACTCGAAATAGGCTCTGAGCTGGCGGGCACAGTCAGGTGATGAGCTGGAGCGTATCTTCGCATCACGGATCTAGAATTCGGGAATTGGGATGAGGGGTGGTGGCTGTGTGCTGGCGGAGGCTGGGGTTTGTGTCTGCTTGCGGGGGTTTCTCCTTAGTGAGGAGCGGTTGATGCGGGCTGGCTTCTTGCTGGATTCTGGTGCTTACCCGTTCGCCGTCATTCCAGATACCGGTATTGGCGGAGTATTCATTTATGGCCGCGTTGCTTACCCCTTTGATTAGGTACTTGTATCCGGATCTCCTCCTGCCTTTATACTAGTATGTTTCCTAGATGGGTTTGGGACCCTTTAACCAGATTCTTCTTTACCGTGGCGCAATTTGCTTCAGGAGCTAGTGATACTGGCCTAGGGACCTTGAATGAACTTCGAACGACTTGTACTATAGAAGTATCCTGCACGAAGTACCGGAACATTTGAGTCTGGATTTAGTGTGGGCCCTCAGATGCACAAGTACACAGGTGATATGCCGCACAAAAATTTGCCCCTGTTTTCGAGGTCAATACGTTGGGTCGTGTGCCCATAGGATGTCTCTCGATCACTTTGTGGAGATATTTTTTGCGTCCGCATAGAATCTCATGATACAAGGCTAGGGATTATCCTTGCCACAGACGACCCCGCCATGGTCAACTTGGAACATACGCTTCTATCGCAAGATGGCAGAAATCTTCCTATATCATACCGGGAAACGGGCAACCACTCTACTGGAAATAATTTATATCGCGCGGGCGGTGGGGCTCCTCACGATACGGTCATTTCATCTGCGGGCAGGGACTAGGGCTTGACCGACGGGATATGTTTAACAATCTCCAAGTGCAAATCGGTTTCTAATTACTGTACTACTCTTCCTCGTGATCGTCCTTTTCCACGCTATCTTCCTGCTCCTCCTTGCCGATTGGATCGTCGCTAGCGTCATACTTGAACTCTCTACACCTCAAGATTCCTAAAGCCAAGTTAGTTATCAATAGCATGAGCGCACAGGCGCAAGTGCAGAAAAAAAATAAAAAATCTGCGCTCGCTATAGATAACATACCCCTCCCCGTTAACCCTGTAATAAACAAATCCCCCACAACTGCATCCCCCCCTTCTACCTCTTCCTCCTCAATTGCTTCCACTGGTGGGAGCTTATCCCAAAATACAGAAGTAGTACTCGCATTAATCAACTTGCCATCCACGTCCACAAATATTTCCTCAACAACAGGAGTGCTAGTATACTCATCCTTTCCACCGAAAAAGTCGCTGCCGGTCTGACTAAGCGCAATACGGCCAATAGCACTCCCGCTGCTCACGCTCTCGGGTTTATAAATGTGTTTGTAGGCCTGTAGTGGGGTTACGAGCCCAGCGATATACAAGTCCTTCTCATCGGGGGATAGTGCCGGGTTATCTGGTAAAAAGCCGAGTGGTACGGTCTGTACTTCGCGGATTTCACCGGCAGCGTTGGGATGGTGTTCGAGGATAACTATGTTCCCGCCGAGCAACTCTGCTAGGTAGATTCTTGCCGGGCCTCCGTCGGTGGGTTTCGTCCCGGTAAGACCGTTTGCACCTGCAATGCCCGACTTGGCGACTTTCCAGCCGGTTTCTGAGGAGTAGTATGCCAAGTGAGACCAAGCTCTTCGTGTGTAATCTTCTATCACACGCATTATGCCGGTGTCGTGCTTGTGGTCAGAGGTCACGTAGAAGATGTCCTTCCCGGTCGGGTCCGGGTAGGCGTAGACGTCGTTGGGGTTCTTCCCGATCCCGTTTTCCGGGAGCGGGAAGGTAGCTGAATGGGTAAGGGTGTGATTTTTGGTATCCGGTTTGTGCGTGAATTTTTCGATCGTGTCACCGGAGTCCTTGTGGTTGATGATGTAGAACGAGAGCGTGCCGTCAGCCCTTTCGACAAAATCAAATCCTAAAACAACTTTAACCAAACCACTCAAACACCCCCGCTAGAAAGGACAATGAACAAACCATGCCAAGCCCGCTCACCGCCCCCCTCCGCGAATCCTGGTAACTCTAATTCGACAACTTCGTCTGTCTCCAACCTCCATCTCCAAATCTTATCCCCCGCCGGTATTGACACGGGCCTGTTCTCTTTAGCCATAGCGCGCGGCTCGGTCAGCGAGCGCCACCGATTTTCGTACCTTGCCAGACAAACGGCAAATATATAAGTCGTGCCCTTTTCCTTCTTGTAGATGTGTATGTCCTCGCAGCCTAAGAATTTGTCCCGGTGTACTGTTGTGCAACTGCCCTCTGGTGGGAGCTGCGAGTGCAGGCGAGCGAATCCCATCAGATGGTAGCTGCGGTGGAGGTATGGGATTACATGGCTCTGAAGGAGGTAACCTGGAGAAAGTTAACTTTGGAGGGGGGTGTTGGTATAATTGAGGACCGACCTAAAAATATGACGATCGCGGGGAGGAGAACGGATTTGGTCCCCATTGTTTCTGTTGTTACAATGTTAGAGCGCTCTTGGAGCGATAGCAGTAGACTCGGTGATTCGTTTGGTGTTGGTCGTTATCCTTATCAAAAAGGAGCTCACCGGGTGTGATTGTATAATAACCAGAGATGTCCAAATGCTGACAAATTCAACCAACCTTTCGCTTAAACTTGGTGAGACATTCTCGTACACATTCCTTACCACTTGCGGCTAGTGCCTTCCTCCCCTCCTCGAGACCAATATCCACCCGGAATATGAAACAGTGGTAACGTTACTAATCCAGGACAAGTTCTTCAGAGCTTCTTTTTGCCCGTGGAGGCTGTTTGCAGAGGTTATTGGACGGAACTCGGCCGTTGGATTTTTTTTTTTTTTTTTTAACAACCATGGTTTGTTGGGAATCGCCCTCCCCTGGAACCGACCAAGAAAGAAACACACAAAAATAGTGGGCTACCATCTATCTAGCATTGAGGTAGCGGTACTGACTTTACAACAAGTACCACACGTACAGTACTCCTTTGTTGCAAAAGATCTACCATTATGATATCCAACGCTTCATAAAACACCGGCAAGCAACCCGCAAGGTCATATATTTGGAACCTCCGAGATCCCCCGTGCTCGGATATTCTAAATTTCCACGCACGGGAAAGTGCGGGGTAAAAGGCCGAAGACCTAGACACTGGAAAACCGCCCAGAGTTGGTCCCTGAGAGTCGCGCGCGTGCTTAGTTACCGCCTACTGTGTTCGAAAGTGTTTGGGTTTGAGGTCTGGCTCTTCGGGCGAGTGATGGGTTGTGAAGGTTGGAATTAGCAGTGCCGCGGGGAAGCGCTGTCGTGTCGGTAGTGGGATGTGATTTGGCACCACTAGTACAATATCTAAAAAAATAGACCTGCTTAGTTGGTTGGTGCAATGATAACGAGAGTGGTAATACAGTATGGGAGATTGAGCTTCCGGCGGGTTGTACTCTACACCTCCCTACCGAAAGCGCAACATTTATCCCAATAGTGGGTGAATATCAATGCCTCAGGGGCAAAGCTACGTGTGATCTACCACTACGCTCTTATCACCCGCACCGGTAATCCCTTCCACCGCTGATCAGTTGGGATACTGGGGTATATAAAAAAACAGTATCGAACAAAGATTCTCAGGTTACCAAAGTCACCAACAAAAGACCCTTGGTTTGTCTGCTACTAAACGGGCTACTGACCAGCAAACACCCACAACAAATACTGTTTGCAACGCAAAATTCCCACCGTTAGAACACCTATTTCTGCGGAACCGGTGTTGCGACATCACCAGACTCCAGTCATATACTGGAGCAAAGGGTAATTATTTACAAATGGGCATATAGTGCAATGGTTTGCACCAAATGACATCTAACTCCTCATCCCGGCCAAGCTGCACGGCTACGGAGTTCTGTTGTCATGGACACGGGTTCGATTCCTGATATGCTCTGCCTTTTTTGATTTTACGGAGAGGGGACATTGGGGGGTCGGGGTTGAGGTTGGGGTGAGAGAGGATGGGGTAAGGGTCGAGGTTCTTTCGGGGGTGGTTGGGTATTGTTTCCCACGGGGAGGGCATAACCTCGAGCCTGGCCTGACTCGGTCCGTCAAGAGGATGGACTTGAGCGGCGAGGAAGAAGCTGATCCTAAGCTGGCTCGTGTAGTTGGAAATGTTGGTGATCATCAATCATCACTCGCTCGACAGATTGTAGATTGCAATAGGGGTGGATTGGTAACCCAGTGGAGGACAAAACACCAAAATTGCAGGTTTTCAAGCCATCACATCTCCACAGATATCTTGAATCTCGGCTCTGAAAGAGAAAGAATTATCATGCTTAAAGTAAGTACAATATATCCCAGACATTTATCCGGTGTTTCTACGGCGCTGTGGGTATAGAGCTGGGCGGGGTCCGTTGCAATGACCTCGATAGAAAGCATATTCCACGCCTCACTACTCCAGAAGAATGGAGGGAAAAAACCCGCGCCTTTCCGTCCGGTGCTGTCACAGCAAATCACTATTTTTCCTTCTTTCGCTCATAGTAGCCGGGTAATGACGGTAATAACCCCCCCCCCCAGTTTTGACGCATTCTGGCCTCTGTCGCGTTACCGAACGGTCATCATTGGCTAGAATATTAACGATTGTTGTATGGCTATGGGATTATTAGCCTGGAATAACTGGGAAATTTTATGGATACGATAATAGAGAGTACACTCTCGCCGCATTCCCTCTGCAATTCACGTCCGGACCATGGCTCCGCAAGGTAACAGTGAGGGTGGGTCAAGGGCTTTGAGTGCTGCAAGGTCTGTAGAGGCTTGAGTGCATTTGAAGTGGCTCCAGGATGCGCGAATATTCCCTCACTGCCGCTATCCGCTTGTCGGATGGAAGATATGGACGATCACCGATATAGCCGTGGAAGATCCCTCACCTATGTTGGTGGCGGTCTATAAGTTCTCCGTGAATAGAATAGTACTGAAATCTGGACTATAAAACCCGGATCTCTCCTTCCGTGAACTCCCTCCTGCCTACTTGCTAAACCTCTTGGTAGATATCGCTTTGCTACATCTGCTAGAAAGCTGCATTTTATTTAAATATGACTGGGGGATTGACAGTCTTCCTCTCAACGAAACCTCCCTCCTAACCCTCTCTACGATTTGCTGTCTATTTCGGCAAAGCATATATCCTCCTCCCCCACTTCACAGCTACTTCCCCGGGGGGCCTACTACCATCGCATACCCGCAGCTCCTCCTCCTTCCGTTATACCCCCGACCCGAGAGCGGCGATAATCCAACTTTGCGTTTTAATAGCTCGGGCGCGTAATAGTGCCTCCCAGTGCGCCTGTCCGTCAGGAACTGTCAATGCGGAGGATAAGTTAGGTTTGAAGCCCCTGTTGTCGGAGGGCTAGCGAGACTTCCAGGAACCAAGGCTATTGCCAGAGTTGGCTATTGCGGCTCCTGGAAATAGCGCTGTGGAAGGGAATATCAAAGCAGATCGGTAGACCCAACTTCCCAGTGGGCGTATCGAACGGCAGCGCCAGCGCGGTTCCATGCTCTGCACTCCTATGATCTGAGCTATCGGCCCCCCTGCTTCCAATCTGGCAGCGCCATGATACTTGCCGACCCTCAGGGATTGAAGGCCCCCCTTCAATGCCTGCATCAAAAACATGCACCTTCTGATTCCTCTGTGTAACCCCCCCCCACCTATCAAACCAAATACTCGTGTTCAGGACCCTCTCTTCCAACCCATCGCTCGTGGGCTCGTGTGTGTCAACGCTAACTGCGCATTCCTTCGCTTCCTCCTACGAGCCAAGGACACGGGGAGGTGTGTTGACGGACCGGCGGGGCAAGTGCGACCCTTGGCACTGGTGGGGGGTGTAATCCGAGGCTTTGGGGAGGAAGAGGGTTACGGCACCTTCTGAGGCTGCGGTGCGTGTGAAATTTTGGCATAATATGAGGTTCTGGGGGAGGATGTTGGCGGATGTGAATTGCGCGGCCGCCGCGAGGGGCATTGTTGAGATTGAGGATAGAGTGAGTTAGTGGTGGGGTTGATAGGGGTTGGGGACGGTTGCAAGGGTGTGCCAACCGGGTAGGAGAACTGTCGGACCGATGTCAACACTATGGTTGGTGGACCCACCGAAATATTATGAATGAATGCCTAATCTCGGGGAGGGTAGTTTTGTGTTCAATTGATTGCGAAACGATTCCTTCGGGAAAGGCTACTCTCTTGGAGAATATCCAACCTCTGGGAGCACTGGAGCCAAAACCCGGGTTCATCCTTGATCCCGAACAATGGAGAACCCTAGGGCAGTACTATCATACGATAACTCTCGCTATCCGCAGCCTTGGCGGCCCTTCGGCGTCTCTAGGCCTCCCGCCTTTCCATCCTTGGTATCCGGATATTATGACGTTCTCGTACTAAGCGCAAGTCGGGGCTCTCCTACCCGTCGGGCGCCGATTATCGCTCAGCTAACGAGGAAGAACTTTATGCCGTAGTCATGCTATCGGTGCTCCTTAGTTATCGGTGCAGCAAAATAGAATTGTGATCCCTCTACTCGTACTGAGTATGTAGATCTATGATACCACTTCGCTTCCGGGTCTCCTCACCGTGGGACTGGATAGATTTCCGGACCGGAAGGGTCAGGCTTCTCGGGGAAAGCTTTTCTCTTTCTGCGGGTTGGTGTCCTGGTTTCGCCTGGAGATGCGCCTTCTTTTTGGTTCTAATTGGGAGTCGCAGGACTTCGCCTGGAAACTAGCCCCTTTGGAGGGATGTTCTAGCCACTCAGGCGTTTGGAATGTTGGAGGTGCTCTGGTGGTTTTTTGGCCCCTGTCAAGCACCGTGCAGTACAGTGCTATCCAACGCTCCTCTGGATAAGCCTGGCCTGGAAGACCCGGAACATTTTTGAGATACCGGTACGATACGATACTGGTATGATACCGTATCATTACCTACCGTTATCTAGTTTTCCGCCAAACAGGGCGTCACTCAAGGTTGGTGGGGTAGGTTTTACTGTCCAGTACTGTACAGTAAATCAAGTCTCACCAAAATTTTCCAGTCAGACCCACGTGACTGTTACATCTATCAGCAGCGCTGGAACAATGCTGCTGAATGTGCACTCTCTGATCTGATCATGGCACTTTTGTTTGATGGGCATCATGGGCATCCCAACCATTGTTAATGAGTGACGGTGAGACACCTTACCGGAACCACTCAGGACAAAGACCGTTGCCAAGGGGGTTGCCCACAAGCGGATACCATACCACTTTCTGAGCTGGCTTAGATCACCTGAACACTCCATGGCCAATCATCAAGGGATATAAGCTATCAGATTTGATCTCCCCCTTCGCTTCGGTCTTTTTCACCTAATTCTTCCCAATACAGCATAGTCCAACGCCAATTTCATCCTACTTCCCTTGGCAACGGTCTCTATCCTGAGTGGTTACGTTCCCATCTTGAAAAGGTTTTACTTGTTTTACCCCAAACATATGTTCAAGACATGGTTTCACACCTTATTTGGACTTCACAGATTTAGCGAATGGTCGGTTCTTCGAGTTTTTGTGGTAGTAAATTTAGTTCGCCTCGGTGTTGGCGATGACCAGGGCTGACTAGTCCTAACTTCGACCGCAATTAGTGACCAGCGGCTAGAAAAAGAGGATGGCGTGATGGGTGGTTTCCTTGGCGTACCTAAAATGGGTTTTATTTCTCTTCCCTTTCTCTCCATATCCCTGGACACTTAATATACGGTATCTGTCTATTGTATCTTATTTACTGACTTTAATATCCTGACCACGGCTTCGTTCTAGAATTGTGGGTTAATACGGCTTTGGTGAGACACTTTATGACTTTGGTTCGGCTGGGGTCTTTCATTGGGGAGCAATTAGTTGTTGAATCGGTTTTTCCCCACTCTTTCACTTCTTTTATGCAGTTTTCACTCTTGTCTTTCCCACTCATTCAATGCTGCTGTTCCTTTCCGGAATTATCACACCACTCTCCTCTCTCAAATATTCCTATCAAACCCTAACCCACGATTCTTTTGGCCCCTGCTGTAATCGGTCCTGACCACTGGTCAATTCCAACACCGGCTCGCCTCACTTTCGCTCCCCCCCCTCAGTACAGAAGGAATGCCAAAGCGCCATGCATGGGTACTACCTCCCTCACTCTGCCTATCTCTCGGGCCCAGTTCCCGGGGCGTAGTGAATAAAGTGTTGCCGTGGAATTGAGAACTGAGGGCTATTTCTACGTACCGTAGTGTCCTACGTCGCGCCGCTCGAGTGTTGTACAGAACCTCTTACGGCGCCAGGAATAGTCTGATTTGGAGTACCGGTATCCATGTTATCGGAGGATGAGTTGGGAGAGGGGTAAAAGCCGCTGCCGTCTGCAGAGCCCGTTTTGCCGGTTCTCTTCCGAGACCAGCACTTTGATCCCTCCGCTTCTCCCGCCTGCACCGTCATCGTGTGGCACAGTGCGAGAAAAAAGGGTTGAGAGAGGTCAGCCCACGAAATCTGCTGGTGTTTCCTCTCGTGCTCTGGTTCGGGGCGACCTCCCGGCCAGATTGCAAACAGAAGTGGCATGTCTTCACAGGGTGAAGGTTTTTTCCGCTCAGCTATCACAGCCCTGCAAGCCACCGCAGCCGGGATATCCTACTTTCACTCTAGCCGGCACTTTTTTTCCTCTTGCCCTGCTTTGACGTCCTGAGCTGTGTTGCTATTGAGATAGGGCTTGCTTGATTTTTTTGTGTTCCGTGATTTTTTCGCCATGTGCGTTCCTACGATGTATGCATGATTCGCTTGCTTGCCCGCTTAGGGCGCGCTCAGTAACTTGGAACGAAGTGCGTGGGGTTTCGGGTAGTAGTATAAATAAGTGGCCACACCGTCTATAGTTGGTCTAGATAATTCTAGCCCTTTGTTCGATAGACCTCAAATCTATTTTCTACGATTACCGTTCAATGGCTCACTTCTACCACTTCAGTTTCCACAGTTCCATCGGGCACCACGGGCCCAAGCGGACTCCGAAGCAGGGTTCAGAAAAGAAAGCGCCGAAGGTGACCGCTCCCACCACTCCGGAGACCGCTTCAGAAATCCTAGCGCAGGAGACAACAAAGCGCATCCTCCGCCGCGTCGATCTGCGGCTCGTACCCATCCTTTCCCTCCTCTATCTGCTGTGCTTCCTCTGTCGACAGAACATTGGAAACGCAAAAACCTATCATATGACATACGACCTGCACCTGACGACACAGCAGTATCAACTCGCATTGATGGCCTTCTTCCTCTCGTACTCCACTTTTGATATTCCGTGCAATGTCATGCTTAGGAAGCTTCGGCCGTCGGTATGGTTGCCGCTTGTTACGCTTTTGAGCGGGGTTGTTACGGTTTGCATGGGAGTTGTCAAGAATGCGGATGAATTGATTGTTGTAAGAATGTTTTTAGGAATGACCGAAGTGAGTTCTGCTGCTTTGTCAAGAGTGTGAGTAGTGCTGAATCGCTTAGTGCGGATTGTTCCCCGGCGTGGCATACGTGATAACCATGTGGTATTGCAGGAAGGAAGCGCAATTCCGACAAGCCCTATTCTTCTGCGCGGCTAGGTAGCCTCATCCCGGCTCTCCCTGATGTCAATTGGCATTGTTGACAAACACCTAGTATGGCAGGAGCCTTCGCTGGACTCCTCGCCGTTGGTCTTAGCAAGATGGACGGGCTAGGCGGCCGGCAAGGCTGGCGCTGGATTCTAATAATCGAAGGTCTTTTAACAGTAGGGGTCGCCATATCCGCCTTCTTTGTAGTGCTCGACACCCCTGACCGTGCCAAATTCCTAACAAAAGAAGAGAAAGAATTCCTCCTCCGCCGTCTAGAAGTCGACCAATTCGGCGAGGAAGAGGACGAACTCACTGAAGCCGAGAAGGCGCGGATCCACACCGACCTGCCCAAGTCGCAACTGTTCAAATCGGTGTTCACGGATTGGCATATCTATGCTCACATTCTCGTCTTCTACGGCATCTCCTGCCCGCTTTACAGCATCTCTCTATGTTTGCCTTCGATTGTGCAGGAGCTGGGGTATACTTCTACCCAGGCTAATTTCCTTACAGTACCTATTTACATAACCGCGTGTTTATTATCGCTGTCAACGGCGTACCTTTCGGACAGAACGGGAAAGCGCGCGGTGTTCCTTGCCATTTCGTATACGACTATGTTTACTGGCTTCCTTATTGCTGCACTTCGACCTGGGCACCTCCCTGGTCTGGCATACGCTGGCTTGTTCATCGCTGCCTGTGGAGTATATCCCGCATTTCCTGGCATGATCACTTGGTGCAGTAATAACCTGGCATCAAGCGGGAAGAGGGCAATAGCTATGGCGCTACACATCGGGATGGGCTCATTTGGTGGTGCGATGGGTGCGAACTTCTACCGGGCGCAGGATAAACCTCTATATAGATTGGGGCATTGGCTGAACTTGGGATTTGTTTGTGTTGGTGGGGTCGCGATTGCGGTGGTCTACTTTAGCTACTACACGGAAAATAAGAGGAGGGAGGGTGTGTGTGCGGGATTGGTAGCCGAGTTAGAGAAGGAGATTGAGAAGGTTGGCAGGGGCACGGTGGAAGGAGAAAAGCTGAGGAGGGGCTTTGTGGTTAAGAAGGAGGAGAGTCTTGCGCTGGAGGGAGACAGAAGCGTTTGGTTTCGGTATATGATGTGATGCGGGCTATGGGGACTGAGTGCATGATAGGCGCTATTGGGCTGGCATTCGGGGCTCTTTTCTTTTGATACCCCGCTTTGTATTTCCGGAGATGGCTTTGCTTAGTATAAGCGTAGTAGTGTAACATTGCATACATCGATTTAATCTCGGGCCCTGTTTGGCACCCATAAAAACGTTGCTATTCTGGCTTTTATGGAATTTTTGTTGCAAATGAAACATTTAACACGTCGACTGTTTTGTGGTTATAACTCGACTTGTGAGCCTCTTCCTAAGTTTTTGTTTTCATCCTAATTGTCATTTAGGCAATTGCTATGTGAATACAATTTTTTTGTGCAAAAATTGGATTTACGGGAGAAACGGCACTTTTTTGTGATGCGCGCGCCAAACTGGGTTCTTATAATTTCGGGACTAGTAATCACGGAGCCTCACTCGTTAAGACATAGCTCTGTTATTCGTTATTCTGGGGGTAGGCTCTCCTACCCCTGGGGTTCGAAGGGCGGTAGTAAAAATTTATTATGTCATTATGCTACTTAGAGCTGATGGTAGAAGTGAATTGCTGGTCCAGACTGAAAGGAGAGCTTATGCCAGCTTAAGGGAGATCGTGTGCAATGCTATTGAGAGCTTGGTTTTTGGAGTCGCATTAACCGAAGGTGTCAGGCCCCCTGAGCCTAGTTTTCCTAGTCCAATAGAGATAAGGTAGTGTGCAATGAGAAATATCAAGATTATCCCAGAAGCTTGTTTCCGGGAATGACTTAGAATGACCGAACGATATAATACGGTAAAGAGAGAGAGCTCGTGAGCACAGAAGCACATGCCAGCGAGACCTACGGAATATTAGGCCCGTCTCCTATGCGATATCGCCCGCTGCTCAACTCTGCCATACTCCACCCCACTCTCGCCAGAGTCCTATATAAC
>QLOI01000976.1:0-31713 GCA_003313605.1 Tuber umbilicatum
CTCCTCCCCCCTGCCGCTCTATCTATCTATCCCCCACGCCTGAAAGCACCCCCAAGTTCCAGCAACCCCCTAACCATTGGAAGAGATATATACTTACTACCTAGCAACTCTCTACCGGCCTCGGTGTTGATATCCGCCGGTGGCTTATCCCGCACGCCCTCGTTGGCCGGAAGGCATCCGCGGCGTCCCATGGGGATGGCCGTGGTGGAGTAACCGGGCGTGCTCAGGGTTATGCGCCGGTTGCGGCCGCGGGGGGAGGGTAGTGCCTGGACGGTGCGCACGGGCTACGGCCTGGACGAATGATTTATGGTAGCGGGGGTTAAAGGATGGAGGGGGGATTTTATTGCAGGTTCCATTCAGGGGGGCATGGGCCGTCCGTCGAGAAGTTGGTTTTGGACAGGGAGGTTATTGGCTGGATGTCGGGTCCTATTGTTAGGCCTCTGATAGCTTGTCAGTAACGTGCGTGAGACTACCGTATTAGGTATGATCTGAGAGAAAAAAAAGGCACTGTACGGCAGCCTCACAATAGCATCACAGAATCCGAAAAGTGCGGCTTCTCGGTCCCGGGGTGCTCCGAGACCGCCTTCTCCGCGGATGCCTTTGCGACGCGGTGATCGAGGAATAAACTCTAGCCTTGTGAGCTACAATATCTCTTCAGTAGTCCTGCAAAATTAGCCTATTTTTTTTGGTTAAACAATTCTTGGCAAACGCCTAACATACCGAGTTCCAATCCCCCCGCGGTATAGGCCCCTACCCACCGCAGGGTCTAACACCCCCACAGTACAAATTGGAGCAGTGGATATATGCTCACTTTCCCCCCAGCATTAAGGATTCCCGAATTCCTGGAGGCATAGAGCGTATGATACCGTAGGATATGGTAGTGGGGTTTATTCATTAGCCTTTGGCGGGTAAGTCACTGCGGCTAACTCGTAGCGCCATGTATTATATCATGCCTAATCGCTCAAGTTCTCCAATTATATTCCTTCTGTGATACCGTCGCCTATCATCCCGGAGTGGCACTGCCATAATGCGGGTACCTACAGTAGCGACTTCCTGGCCACCGCATGGGGTGGGTCCCAGGCTTAGCGAGCGGGACCACCCTTTGCGTGAGCGTGCCCGGCGCATTGCGGAAAGTGGACCGTCAGGATACGGTGCTGCCACTTTTCTGAAGTGTCGTCTCGTTTACCTCCTATGATATATATTCACGAGGTTGGAAGAAAAAGAAAAATAGTCAAATAGACGAATGCGTTGGGACGTCGTAGGGGTAGTGAGCGTTCGTAGCTTGGGGGGTGGGGTATCTCAGCCAGAGGACTAAGAAGGATGAGGAGGCAATAAACAAGGGAAGACGAAAATTACAGATATCGACTACAGGTTTTTAATGATGAGATCCCCGCGTTTTTCGGGGAAGTGATTACAACAGGGATATCAGTAACCTGAGAAAACTGCCTAAGATACAATAGCTTTCGGAAGTCATAGATTCCACATGTACTGCGCGACCAAAGAACCCGGGCGAGATATAGATAAACTGCAGAGCAATACTATATTGTTCAACGCTCTTCAACCCCCGAGCTAGCTCGCAACTGGTAACTGCATGATACAGAAGAACAGTCGGCCCTGAAATGACTCGAGTGATTTCTCGTGAAACCAGATCGCGGGTCCCGAGGGAGTAGATGAGTCCCGACCCACGCTCGCTAACGCACTATCCAGTACCCTTTTGAAAAATTGCGCAATACGCTCCCCCCCACCCCCCACTCATAGCTCTCATGTCGTCGGTCCCCTAGCACCGGTTTATGTGATGAAAATTCCCGGAAAACTTCTCGCGGAAGCTTGAGCGCCGCTGCAGCTATTACAGTGTTGCACGGACCCCGTATCTTTTATCGGCGGTAACCGTTCATGAGGACATTTTTTGAGAAAACGTGACTGGTTCACGGGACTATCAGCGGCGAAGGAGTAGTTCGATGGCAAATAAAAATGGCCGCCCTCACGGATCAATTCTGTCATTTCCCTGCTAGAGAGCCTGTACTTAGTACTGCACATCAAAGGAGGGAAATTGTTTTTTTATTTTCAACTCCTTATCCGGAGCCGTATTCTATGATTCGCCCTGCAGCACCACTGATGGAAGCCAAGTCTTTCAATCTCCCAGTCCCAATAGAGCAGGACTTGCTGTATCTCCTGCACCGCATGTTGGATAGTTCGGTAATAACTCATTGTGGGGGGAAGCTGAAGCACCGCGCTCCCGCTAGTTGCGGAGGGTTAAATACAATATTCATGGCCTGTGATGGCTTCGTTCATGGATTGCGTCCAACTCTCGAGTTGGAGGTCACAAACCGGAAGAAACTATATTCAGCGCGTCTAAACTCAAGGAGTGATACCGTATGATTGGCTAACCACTAGCCGGTAAGGTAGAATAATGGTAGAATTATAGGGTTATTATACTAGAAAAAATGGACAAATGCAATGCCAACCTATGTATCATAAGCTAATCACGATTATAAAATACATATGCCCAACGCATCTTCCCTCAATCCTTCCCTACCCATCCTGCGATATCCCACCCTCAAACATACAGATCAACCCTGAGACTGAAAAACCGCAGCAAAAAAAAACCTCATCTACCCCTGCCCTGCAAACGCCGTCCATACTCCCGCCTTCAACCGGTCCACGCTCTCACCCGTAAGCCACAGCCCCCGCTCCTCGCCCATCCTCTCACAAAACATGAACAGTAGCTTAACTCCCCTAAGACGATCCCTGCTAACCCCGCTAACACTATCTCTCTCAAGAACCAACCTCGTATCCACAATATTGCTATCAACCCCGTCAGCACTAAGTAACAGAGCCCTCTCGGATTTATCCAGTGAGCTAAAGGCCCGTAATCCCAATAGCCACTCTAACGAAGTGTTGTTGGTTTCTGTCTCGTCGAGGGCTTGCAACGTCGCCTGAAAGACGGTAGAAGTAGAGGCGTGCGCTGTGCGACGGTGGACGTATATCGTTTGCGAACTGCGAAAGGAGTCGAGGTGTGCGGGGTTATTGGCAAAATCGAGGACCACAGTCCAGTGGTGCGGGGAGGCGGTGGTTACTGAGGTAATTTGGGTGAGTTCGGGGAGGAGGCAGGGGGCAATCTTGTGCAGTTCTTCGCCTGTGCGGAGGGTTACGGTTATAGGAATTGCGCAGGGTCGGTGGGTCTCCACGTCCCGGGCTACGAGACAGCGGGCTTCGGCGGCAAGGACCCAAAAGTGGCGGAAGGCTTGGAGGTGGGATTTGTTGTCAAGAATAGAATTTGGAAATAGTGGGTAGAAGGCGCAGAAAAGGGAAGCGACGGCGGTGTTTGTGGTGCCGAAGGTGAAGGAGCCATTGCCCAAGAATAGAGCACCAATTGCAAGGTGAGAGGCTACATGACTTCCGTATGGGGTATCGGCGTCGACACGGCCATGGAGCTTTCGGAGCCGTCGGAAGACGATAACATCACCGGTGCCAGCCATGACAGTAGAGGCAGCGAGTGCTACAAGATCCTGGCAATTCCTCACAGTTGCCCTAGTCAGCCGTTGATCATGATTCAACGCTATTACCTCCGATTAGCCCTATTTCGCTTTATTAAATATTTGGTGGTTTGTGTGGACATACCAGGTAAACAGCAAAGCCTGATGAACTGGTCCAAATAGTGAATTAGCACGTTTCTTGCACCCTCATTTCCACTCCCAGCGTATTTCAGTCCAATGCAAAAGCACAACCCGGCAATAATGTTGAAAAACGGTAGGTCTTCACTATCGAGTCCCCATATATTGTCAAGTTTATAGCGCTCTCTCAAGAAGGGTCGCAAGTTAGCCTTGACCCATCCAAAGCTACCATCAATCCCATCCCACATAATCAGATTCTTTGCCACGGTTCTAAGTAAGAATATATCGGGCCGGACGTAGTCGAATAGATGAATAGTATCGGGGACATCGACCTTTCTAGCCAATGCCTCATCATTGGTTTTCATATATATCAGTGCCAACGCTACAGTTGCTCCCGCGGTGGCCTTGTCTAGTACGTGAACCTGCGAGACTTTCTTGCTGCCCACAGCCAATGCCAGCAATCGTTCTACAAGATTCATGTCGTGTAATCCCCTAAGGTCCTTTCCGGATCCCAAGTTAATAAACCCAAGAGCGAACCCTGCTGCAAGCCTATAACCCTCATCCCTCAGAGTATCCGTAGGAACGCAGTTATCGAGGATCTCTGCAAACTCAATCTCACTGAGCATCACCTCGCTCATCCTGCGGTGCTGAGAGCCACAATATAGTAGTCCGATTCCCATGATACCTGCTGTCTGCGTGAGAGGGCTCAAGTTAAGTTCTGCGCTCCCAAGTGGCAATAGCCTTGTCACATGAACCGAAAGAAGCTTCGTAATCGTAGTATCCATAGTCCCAAGATAGCTCGCACTAAGGCCCAGGAGCAAACCTATTGACACCATAGTATGTTTTGGCGTAAGATAGTTGAAAGCATGCCACTTAGCAATGTTCTTCAGATGCCCGTTTAAGCCAAGGCCTAGCAAGAATCCAGCGTGTCGATTGGTCAGCTCATTAGGCTTATTAAAGACAATCCAGCTTGTATCTATCTCTTTGGCTTCCCTCGAAATACTGACTCCTGCCGCAACACCCGCATGGAAAAACGCCCAGCAAACCTTTTCCTCACTATAAGTACTCTTATCTGCCGACACCGTCGTTCCGCTTGGTTTCATAACAGTCGAAAGATTAAACGCTGATATCGGGAACTTTTCCGTCAGTAAAGGTATTCGTGCCGAAAAATTGAATAGCCCCCTCCCCGGAGGAACGGCCAATGTACGGACCGCTACATGCTGTGAGAGCTCCTTTTGTGCATTCAAAGTATCCTGTTCACTCCAATGTGGCTCAGGTATACATTTTGCGATAGCAGGTTTGTTAGTTGCGAGCAGCTTTGCGGCTTCCGCAGTACGTCGATCCTCTTTGAATATAAGTCTTGAGACAGCTAATCGATCATGCTCTGCAAGGTGATCGTAAGACCCTATAGTTTCGTTCTCAAAAGTTGAATTGCAGATATTATGGACATCTCTCAATGCTTCGTGGGTCGGGGCCTAGCGAAAAAGTCGGTATCAAGATATGCCATCCAGAGACTTTGAGCACTTACACTTTGCCACTTTGTTCCGCCTTCTTTCCTGCCCTTTCCTGGCTCAATCAGCATTCTTAAATCTTTCCTGCCGACCAAGTCCAATGCTTGCACCCCCCAAGTAGTCGGTGGTTGTTCTTGACATCTTGCAATCGCCTCTCGAAGTGGCACAGCAATCCCTTCTGGGAGCCTTTCTAGACTCGCGGCATTCATCTTCAATTCAACCATCCGAGCAACAACATCCACATCTGTAGCACCTGGAGTGGTTAGTGTAGTGTATATCTCAGTGACATTTCGTGTTCTAGGTGTAAGCCTTGCAAAAACGCGTTTTTGTACCGGTTGTGCTGGAGGAAGCGGCGGTGGTGAGAAGGGATTTCTGGCACGGGAAGTGTTCTGTGATGTTGAGTATTGACTTGACGCTGACGAACCGGAGGACCCGACAATATCCTGTAATGTCGTGAATGGCGTCTGGGTTCCCCCATCTAAACAACCAATTAACCAATCATATATTGAGGGCATCCGGAAAGGTTGTTGAGGGACGTCGATAATAGTTATCGGGGCTGATAAGTTAGCAACATTCTCCTTGGATCCTCAGGTGGGTGACTTCTCATTACATTCATCAAATGCCCATCCCAGCATCTCGAGATCCTCAAGCATGTATTCTTCAACCCACTCGGACCAGCCCAGCCAGGTGGCCAACTGCCTCAATAACGGGCAAAGCCGTCTTCCCGCACCCTCCATAGCAACATCCAATTTCCACTCCTCTCGGATCAATTGCAGTGCTACAAGCAGCACCGCCAGTCCATTTTTGCGAATCTCCTCAAGTGCTTCACGGTTCCCAAAATATTCATCTTCAACGGCTTGCCCCATTGGAGTCTTCGAAAACTCTCTCGCAAGTGAAATGCACTCTGTAAAGAACTTATTCACCTTCCGCTGCTCAGGAGTGCTGGCCATTGCACTTCTCGCTTTAGTAGGGCTAGCTTTCACAGGAGGTCGATTGGATTGCGAGAGAATTCGCTCGTCATCTTCCTCTACCATCCAGCCCCATGCAGCCGACCTCAAATACTCTGGCGCGCTTCCCCATTCACCCTCACTACTAATCATATCCTCCCATTCCTTTGCAGCAACGATACTAGCACTTCTCACAAAACCTGCGCTTTTCCTCTTTGGTACTACCCTCTGCTCTGGTACTAATGGGACTGAAAGTAGAAAAATCGCGATCACGAACGCCCGCCACTCATCCACGTCTGGTGCCTTGCTGGAGCTAGATGGTGCCCCGGTCATAGACGGTAAGTTGAATTCAGGGTGCTCATTGACACTCAACCATTTTGCGACTTCAACCCAGGTTCCCCACATTCCTTCTCCCGCCACCGCGCCAGATGAGGCCCCAAGTATAACCTTTACGGTTTCTAAGCAGGTCTTGACTAAAGCCTCTCTTGGGGCCATCGTGACACCTATTCTATGGCCTACGCCGTCACCATCAACCACCGTTACTCTTCCTCCAGCCTCACTATATTCGAGTCTCTGGTATCTATCCGGGCTAGTTGATAGAGTTCTAGCAAATCCTTTCTTTCGACTCCCCCGCCTGCTTCCATCTTCACCCACCACATTGGTGTTCCATCTAGCCAAGGTTGGGGGTAAAACAACCCGGATACTAGGGCCCCAAGGGGAATAAAGATACAATTCCCCACTATCAGTAAGTATCAGGATACGTGAAACCCCATGATCGTCCATTTTGATAGCATCAAGAACATTATGCTTTGTCTCGGCTTTAGAGAAAACAGGTGTGTAGCCAACACCAACGATACCATACTTGTTCATCGACTTCCGGCTATATCCTTTGGGCATCGAGGGGTATATTTGAAGTGTAAAGGTAGCAAGTAGTAGAATTCCTTCGTCAGAGTTCATGATGCAAAGCACAACCTTCCTCCCACCATTGTCTTTTCCTACAGCAGCCGCTGCCGTCGATGCGCTGGAAGCATGTAAGGTAAACACTCGAGGTATTTTACGTGTTGGATGGCTTGCTTGTGAGTCTGAAAGACCTCCAAACGTGTATGTATCCAGCTTGCTCATGAAGACTTCGTTTCGTAATCCCTCTCCATCGTAAATCCCAAGGCCACCCATTCCAATACCCAACGCGCCCATGTTGAGCTCATTCAGCAGCTCGTCTACCGGTTGATCGTTGTCAACCAGCATAGAATTTGCTGGTACAGCAGGAACTGGTGGGGCACCAAATGAAGCACCAATTGAACCAGAAACATCAGAAAACCTTCCTCCCCGATCATGGTTTCCGGATAAGTCTGCTCGAGCAACCAGGGATGACACTCGGCGACTAGTTCGTTTCCCTCCAGTGTCAAAATCATCACCCAATCCGGGAAGTGAGCTCGCATCGGATGGCCCTAGCGATTCACGGGTATTTGCTACTGTTCCAGCAGACGTGATAGAGCCAGGTCCTCCACCAGCAACAGGTGTCGTAACACCTGTCCCTGGGCCAAAGGAGGATCTACGACGAGCCGAAGCAGTCCCAGAGTTGGCGCTAGGTGTCCGTCGCTGGGTATTTGTGGGAGGCTCTTGAGGAATATATCGAACACTCCATATCGTTATCTGCGCCTTCTCCGGATTTCTGGTAACGGCAAAAATCACCTCTGGGCTGCCGTAGGCAACCGGATTCCCGGAAGCATCTTCCGACGCGGAAAATTCTAACTCTGAAGAAGGTGAGATGAAAATCAAATCTTCGGCGGATGGAGTGTTTCCGGGTGATACGATCAGTCCAACCTCCAATAACGGATCTGTTAAGGAGAATAACCTAGGAGCGTCCTTGACGGTATTGACTACTGGCCGAGCACTAAAACTATTCCCCGTAGAAAATCCCGGTATTGGTGGTGAAACTGAGAGCGCTGGCGGTTTTCTCTGTAGAATTAACCCCCGAGGGGCCGGCATAGCATGCTCAACCTCAAACGGCAGATGAATAACGTGACTCGTCCCGGAGAGAAAATAGACAAAAGCCTGAGTCTTGAGTAAAACCACCAGTGCTCTTGCTCTCCCCTGCGATACAATCTCATCCTCCGTATCGCCGGATGTAGATGTCGCTCCACTTGTGTCTCCTCCTTTCGCCTTCGGGAAGCTCCCCAATTGTGCTGCATACGTCCTGCTCTTTGAGTTCCATGTACTCATCCGTTTCTTATTTTGCCCTCCAGGTAACCAATCCTGACTCTTTCTCTTATTGCTTTCCCCACCACCCATGAAATATGTACCACCATCATCCGGCGCTGAAGATCCCTGGGGGTGAACAACCGCATCCTGGGGATCATCGGAGGGAAACCAGGTAAGTACTGCCTGAACTACTGGCTCCCCTTCGACATCGTAGCGAAAAACACGTCGTATGACTCCGCCTTGTGACCAAATTACAGCGGATCCGGTGACCAGGAGTTCCTCATGAGGAAGGCCGGAGGTCCAGGTATAGGAGCCCGGCGGAGGCGGGTCGGGAAGGAGAGATTCGGTGATGCAATATGGAAGTGCAGCAGGAGTGTGTAATCCAAGGGAGGCAATTCGAGACATATCTTCGGACCTCTAAGATCGCCCTAATTTGCAGTCAACAACTTTGGGTTGTTGTGAAGGTGCTGGTAATACGGCGGGGTTGGCGGGGAACCTACACAAACAAACAGACAAGGGAGGGCACACAGCTTCAACAAATGTGGTATTAAGGAGAGGGTTTGGATAAAGGGGTTGGGGGATCAGTTCACTCCTCATATGATACAAGCTCATAGTTGGTGGGAAATATTTTCGCCCAATTAACCCTCCGTTGGAGATGTAAAAGAAAAGTGAATTGGGGGGGAACATGAAGGGGAGGCTATCTGGGATCTCGTCGCAGTTTCGACATGATACACGTGACATGCTCTGAAGATGTGGTCCTCCGCGAATTGAGCACAGCACGACACCTGTACGAGTACATCTCCAAATTGCAATTGTGTATTTGGCAAGAACTCTGATGATCAGAGAACCATACCAGGCGCTCTGCAGACCACTCGTGAAACTATCTCTACAATCACTGTAGCTTGTATATAATCTCTTTCTGACGCCTGAATCCATCACTTACTCGACTCATAAACTTCTGCCGTACGTTCGACCTCCCTCATGCAAAATACCAAACAACTTACAACAGCTCTTAGAGCTTACACAGGTCTACAGAGGTATCGGAAATTTACTCAAAGCATGCCACGATACTCAAATTGTTCGCCTCCAGACAAGACAGAGAAAGCTCACCATTCGGGATATACTAAACTACATTACGGGACTGATGAGACCTAAGCACAACCCTGATACCAGAAACAAGAATTTAGCTTAGGCGAAAGAAAAGAAATATGTCATAGCCAACCATTTTATGCCGGGGGGTCCTGCATAAACCCCACCTTTCTCTTCCCCTTCCCATCAACAACACACCTTCTTGTTGGATTCATTCTCTCGGGGAGTTTGGCTCCGGCATCAACAGGCCCCGTAGTCGCATTCAACTGCTCGTCTCTTTTGCTACTTCCGGATTCACCAACGTCAAGAAGGACAAGACGGCAACTAGTGGTCAGGAGCACCCGTGCAATCTTGCTATGTTCCGCATCTCCAGTAACCACACTCAAGTCCCCCACCCCAGCACCCTTAGTGTCCCAGCCTTCAAGTACCAGAAACTCCTTCTCGGTCTTTCCGTCCTCACCACTCCATGCGATGCTATTGAAATTGCCTGATCCGGTGTTCACATTTTGCGCGGCTCGCTTCTTGATCTTGATTTCCTCGGCTTTCCAGAATTTCTTCAAGGAGGGGAGGACCAGGATTACGCTGCCGAAAACCATCGTGACAATTTCATCGTAGATCTTAAGACTTCCCATTGTCGTTGTAGACTTGCCCTTAACAAGCGTAGCTTGATTCGAAAAAAAACTACTTGCACCAATTGGTGCGACACCTAGTAGTCCTTTCAGGCCAATTCTCTCCTCAGGTTTGAGAGATCCGCTACGACGACGTCGGCTCGTTATGCTCGTACCTGCTGAGGCGACAGATGAAGCTCTGAGAGAGGGGCTGCGGCCACTAGCCTCGCTAGCATTTTCATCGTGATTTCCGTGACTCGGTTTCCTGTTGGAGTTATTATACCAGGTCTCCCCAACCATACCTCCAACAACGAAACCAGTGACAACGGAGCCAGCCTCTTGCCCACCGGATAATACGCCTTCCAAATCCCAGATCCCCCATTCACCATCCTCACAGAGCACCACCACACTCCGTCCCCCAGTGCACCACTCCGCCCCTAGAACCTTCTTCCGTCGTTCGGTAACCTGGGAATATGGTGTGTAAAAGCTACATAACCACGTCCTGGTCTTCGTATCTAGGATCCTAACAGCGCCTTTCCGGTCCGAGAGAAGTAAATGGTGTTTGCGAAGTAGCGAATGAGCCGAAGTACTGAAAGCAAGCGAAGTAATTGGCGATTGTAAGAACATTGTAGTTGGTCGTGATGTCGGCTCAAAACTAACAGGGGCTAGGGAACCGCGTACCGGAGGAAGAATCGATGTGCGCCAGAGCAGAAGAACACCATTGGTGTCTACTGATGAAGAAGCGATGACAACATCCCAGCCACCAGGCTTATCTGAAAGCCGTGAATCATAAGAGACATCATCAGAGTCCGGGTGGGCGAAGTTAAATTCATCCGAGGGCGCCGGAAGGACTGACAAGGACACACATTCGGCAGGCTCGCGGTGACCAGATACCCCACCACCCAAAACAACAATATGCTCGCGTTTCTCATGAGGGGAGGAGGGAGGTTCGAGCGGTAGCGTAATAAGACGAACCGTACGATCACCACAGGCCGCTACAATCAGCATGTTCCTATATAATAGCTTCTCCATCACAAGCTCAAGTTCATTCTCCCGATCGTCGGCGTCCTCCGTTGGCCCTTCGGTAGGCAAGATCGAGGCTGGCGGGAAAGAAATGCAGTTCACAGAAGTGCCTAGGTGAATTGTGTATTCACAAGCAAATGCTCCCTCCTCAAGCTCATCCTGCGCCTCCTCACCCTGCTGCCGATTATCATCCAAAGCCATCGCCTCGTCTCCATCTTCCTCTGGTTTTGGTGGCGCGCGCCACAAGATCTTGATTCCAGACTCATAGCCAACAATTAATATCTCTGAATGCGAAGTTGGGCGCGAAGCGAGCGGGCGCGGGTAGAATTTGGATGTATAGATGTGTGCATGCGAGAGGTGGTACGTTATTTGATTAAAGGAAGGCGAAGGGGATGATATACGGGGTTGCGGCGGAGACATTTCGCCCGAGTTAAGTTGAAGGTTGATTGGGGAGACGTGTTTGTTTTGTTCGTTGATGGCATGAGGCGAGAGTGGCAGCAAACTACTCGTATGGATACGAGGAGCCCAGGTATGCAGTGGCTTCACTCCCAATCATTCCATGTCACTCGGGTTTCTGGTCTTGGCACTGGTAGAATATCGTTCCAATCTCTAGTTTCGTGTTCAGCTTCACTAGACTTGTAGCTAATAAACTCTGAGATTCGTCACAAGGGGTCACTCAACTTGTAGGCCTTGCACTGCTTTTTTCCCCTCGAATAATGAGTGGGAGAGCACCTGCTGCCTCATTATAACGTTAATTTTTTCCCCGGGCCCGGCTTGTCCGGTTTCCAGGAAATAATATGCTGTTTTCAAAAAAAATCCCGCAATATATTTTTAATGGTACATGCGTGCCGCACAGGCCCTAAGCTCTTAGCTTTTGAGGATGGTCTCGAGGGACTGCAGTATGCACTCGGCTTGATAGCTGATCAATTATTTTAAAAGCACGATATCCGAGTACTGATGCAGAGATGGGCGGAGGGAAGGCTCCCCAAACTCTTTGAGCCTGGCAGGATTGCGAGAACATTTGCAATACTTGATTTGAGAGCCGCCAAATTGAAGTCGGTGGCATCAAAGCCTTCTGGGGCAGCTCATTGTATGGGTTGCTCCAATTATGGAGAAGAAACCCTGGGGTATGGCATCTATCCCGCAGTATCAAAGTTTACTAACAAAACCAAGTGTGTTCACTGGTTGAATATCTCCCGCTGCAGGTAAAGTGGGATAAGAAAGCTTTTAATTAGTTAATCCTGCCAGGTTGACAAGAGAACATAATCAGAGCTCTACTATAGTGCATTCACATCCCTCGAGAAAGTAAACAGAAGACATTGTTTCTGTGAAAGGAAACGGGGCTTGTGGTAAAGGCTCGGATAGAACTACAAAAAATTGACGTTGAGCGAGCGCTGATATCAGATATTGCTCCTCTTTCATTCCCCTCGGTCTGAAAAGACCCTAACCACCAGTAGGCCACATCAAAGATAAGAGCGAACATAATAAAGCTAAATTTGTAGCAATGAGATTTGCAGATTTTTTCAAGAAACAATTATATATAGTTTCCTGTCATGACATTTGCACTGATGCTGCAGCATCGAGGAAATAATTGAAAGGATTTTAAATTATGCAAGCAACTGGGGTGCAATCGCGCTCTTCGACGAAGCTGATATCTTACCAAAAGAAGGGCCAGGAAAGCCTGGGGACAAAGGATTTGGTACTTGGGAAGCACCCTCGATCCACCTTCCATTTCAGAAGTAGCTAACGGCTAATCCTTACAGTCTTCTGCGCTAGAATTCTGCCAAGGAATTCTCCTCCTCACAAGTAGCCACGTCCGAAACAAGCTTTACCTTATCATGCCCCTCCTCCGTCCTGAACACAAACCAGTAACCCCGGCCTTCGACGAAGCCTTCCAATCCTATGCCCACGCAGCAATCCGCCTCCCAGCACTCGACCAGCGATCCCGCAAGCTAGCCTGGAAAGACTTTATAGGAATACCAGGCCGCGAGGCGACCGAGATCTCGGATACTCGAGTATAGAAGAGCACGTGGGCACCCTTGCCAAGCAACGGCTAAACGGATGGCAGATATGTAGCTGGATGAACCTCGTGTTTGTGGAACACTAGAATCGGGGTCTTGGGTGGGCGCACTCCGAACGTGTCACTGGAGTCTCGGATTATTTTGCGACATATATTTGGGACGTGGACGGGTGTGAGAAAGACGACTGGGCAAAAGTTAGTGAGCACCGGTAAGGAAGGGGGAGAGGTGTTTGGGGTTTGCAGGATGGCATGTATGAGGAGTATATACACTAGAAGCTTGGGGATTGAGGGATGTGGAAGGCTGGGAGGTTGTAAATTTGGAGCTATTTTACTGTCTATTTCAGATAGAATTGCGAGAGAGGTGGTTCGTTCGCTGCTGGCTGCTGACCTTAAATGTAAGCTGATCGCCGACGGGTAACTCCTTATGATCAAGAGGTGAGGGGATACAGCGGATTCGAAGACTTACAATACCTTGCCGGCCCCCCACGGCTTGCACCTCCGATAAAAATGGGTGTATCCGAGTATCCCACACATCACGTTATGGCTAGGGCGGAATTGCAGACTCTATAGCGTAATCACGAAAATGTGAGTTTCGAGTAAACTATCCGTTAACCCAAACAAGCTGAATTTCCCAAAATTGTTACAGGCCCGTACAGCATTTTCCCTAACTTTGTAGGAGGGTACAATTGAAACACCGAACTTGAATCCGTACACTCAGTATAATACGTACAGTGTGTCATTAGATGATGCAAAACATTGTACAGAAGAAACTAAGAAGAGCAAAAGCTGGTCCATCAACACCGCTATTGCGCTGTAGAAATGTGCGGAAACTTCGCCGTCGTGAGCGTCCGCTCGACAGTGTCACGATCATAGTGCTCCCGAAACACACACTTGTGCCTGACGATAGAATAAGGATTGCTCGGCCATGCCGGCCACGACGGCCTCTTCGGCAGCGAAAACCCATTCGGCGTACCAGCAGAAATATACCCGCCCTCAGGAGTGATCATTTTCAGAAACGCCTCATCATCAGACGGTCCCGCCGCAGCCTGTGTGATGAAAGCGTGGCCACGGAAGCTGGGGAGGGGGAAGTCGTCACTCTGCCCGTCCCCTTCCATCCAGCCGACCATACCGCCGTCCAGGCGCAGCGTATTCCTTCGCTTTTCAAAGAGCGGGCCGGTGGGGGGGGAGAGCTTGCCCGGGAGACGCGTGGTGAATAATATCTTGACCGAGTTCTCGAAGGTTCCCGATAGTTTTAACAGGCCTTCGTTTAGTTGCCGTATGTCGTGAGATATGTCCTCGGATTTCTCCCCCGGCGCGGTGGAGAGAGCGTAGGAATCGATGATAAATAGGATACTCGGGATCGAGCGGAGGATCTCCTCCAGGATCTCGAGAAAGTCTGTGATTGTCTGCGCTGCTTGGAGACGGTCCATTAGCAGCGTGTTTTGCCGCTCTAGGAGTAGGCTAGGGTTATGCTCCAGGACGTGGAAGACCAGCAGCTTTACAATGTCTACGGGGCTTTTCAAATACCGGCGCACCGTTTCATTTGAGCAGAAAATGAATGCTATTTGGTGCCTAAGCTTGGTTGCTGTATCTTTGAGTTCCACTGCTAACCTACCCAGAGCTTTTGGAAGGCCCCGGAAATCGAGCTCTATAGGTAAACCCAAAACCCCAGATATTTTCAAGTTTTCAAAACCTGGAGATTTGTATCCAAGGCAAGGCCTTAGCTTTCCAAACATAGCTCGACAAAGCTTTTTTTGGTGATACGGGCTAGGCAGAAATGTGTTTTGCAGCTCTTTATGTGTATAAAGAAAATCAACAAGGTTAGCTATGCTTCGGTTCTTCCAACCTTCCTTCCGCGAAAATAGACAGGGTCATACCATATATACTAAAGAATGTGTCCGGCATCACTTGTGGATAGTGAGCTTGCCCCTGCATGCCTTTTCTTGCATCTAGCTCTTGTCCGGCGCCTACCCCAGCGCCAGGCCGTCCCACGTTTTCGGTGTGAAGCAGGTCTTTAATCTCTCTCGTCTCTAGCTTGTGCTCGACGTCTGCTAAATTGATGACACGTTCCCCATGCATACGGATATCATCCACCAGGTCTCCAAATGATACTTCGAATGGTCTGAAGAAGGCGCTTATGGAATGAGAGATCTTGCTGCTTTTATACCAAATTATTGCGCGCTGCAAGAACGATAACATGTGGGCGTAGAGAGTGGCAGTTGCTTTTATCATCTCGTCGCTGGGGTACAAAATCGAGAGCACAGCGACTCGTTGAAGTGAGTCGCTGATCTTTGTGAGAGTTTCTGCGATTTCTTTCACTGCCGTTTGGTGGTTGATGACGAGCTGCGGAGGTGATTAGTATTCCTTGTAGCTGGAGCAATTTCGGGGTTCCCTTGTGCGGTATGAGGAATTATTGACTTACGACGAACAGTAGTTTCATTGCTCCCCACGCCAGAGAAGCATACTCCGCGTGATGTTGAACAAGAACATCCATGATTTTACCGTAATGTGTCACAAGGCCTGAGAGGCGCTCCAACCATCTCCTGGGCGTCCTCCAACGAGGTTTATTTTCCCAGCTCTTCATAGCTTCCCTTGTGTACTCCAGGACGTCCGCCATGGTGGTGACCTTTTTCGGATCGAGCAGTTGCTTCACATCCTTTGCTAAAGTTTCATTATAAATCCGGACAGCCTCTTCAAACACCTGTTTTTCTCGGTCCGCGGTGCTAGATTACCACAAATTAACAATGTAAACTCTCTACCAAAATTTAATGAAGATATTATAATCTACCTCAGCTTATCCGGATTCGTCAAACGCCTCCTTACACCCACTCTTTTTTCGTCATAACCGCCAACAACTGGTATTGACACAACCTGTCCTAAACCAGCCTCCTTCTTCACTTCGAGGGCTATTGACGGCCGGCGGATTAGCGCGTTTTGGTACAATTGTTGGTGCAGTTGTGGTTGGTACGGTTGATGTTGCTGGCGTGAACTTAAGGTCTTGGTACTCGTAGTGGAACTCATGATGTCGCTTGCCCCGAAACGACCAGGTGCCTAGGCTACAAGAGGTATTTATATAAAGGCCCGAAATCATACCGGCACTGTACTGTACTCTAGCCTCGCGACCCACTCCTGTCTCAAATGTCTCACTCCGCTTTCTATCATTTCGCGGGGGAGGGGGGTGGGCTATGATAAATTGATAATTACTTGCAGTGCGCCATCTTTCGGTTGTGCTTGGAGATATAATAAGGGGGTGAGGGTGAAATTGTGAGACATGGTTGAAGACATGAAGTGCCAAATTGGCAAAAACACAAGCACGCGCAGCCCACTACAAGTACATCACGGCTGTTACTCGACCAAGAAGCACTGCCGTACTCGAGCACTCGAGTACCAGCACCGGTATTACTAAACCCGTGGCTCCCGAACACCGAATTTTGCGCGCATAGAAGCAGATTTATACACACGAAAGATCGGCCTGAGGCGAGCGCATCGATTTTATGAATCGCTAATATTTCAACAGTGGTCACGCGCCCATGGGTCCGTACCACCCTATTTTTATAGCACCGTATCAGAATGTCTAGAACAGAGCTACTTGTATCGACTTCTCCTGCCGAAAAGGATGCTGTGAGAAATGGTACCGGTATTGCAAAGGTAATTAAACAATCGAAGTCCTCAAGTGAAGCCAATGGTCAATTTTAGCACAAGGCTCATGCCGTGTAAACTTGTCAGATTGGGCAGCGCCTTGGCAAAGTTTGATCTCCCCAGATAGAGTTTGCGGTTGATCATAGCTTACCAGGAGTTGGAGGCTTGTGGACGGAAGTTAAAGCGATCTTCCCCCTCCTTTTCTGTTCCCTGCGGTACAAAGCTTTCTGCTCGTAGGGAACCTTTGTCTCAAAACGGAGAATGGAATTTTGCACTGGGATACTAAATTTGACGAGTTACAGGTAATACGGTAGCCTACGTGAAATTGGGATCCTGTCGTCGGGCTCAGACGAGCAAGCCTTCAAGAAATATCTAGATCGGTGGGAGCTGAGAATGCCGGTAGGGTAGGAGACCCACACTAGTATTATAACTTTACCAAGTTAATATCCAGATCTTAAGCACCCAAACGCGCACTGGCAATTCCGCCGTGAGCTTCCCCAGGGAACACGAAATGTGATATGTGGGGTATGATCTCCATGGATAAGGCTTCAAAGTATGAACGACTTGTCGGGTCTGCTTTTGAATGCGGCGCAATCCCGAAGGAGAGTGTGGATGATTCGGCACCATGTCAAATACCTTCATCTCGTGCCCCATATGTGAGACCGCGCTGAGGTGAGACACTAAGTGTATTCAAGTTTACTCGAGTACCATCATCAAAAGCAAATATTTATTGATTCTGAACCAGAATGGATGGTGAAGGTGATTGGGCGGAGGTAAGCGGGAATATGTAGAACATGCACAGTGTGTTGATCCCGAGCGTGAAGGAGTGCCCCCCCCGGTAGATAACTGGCACTTTTGGGGGATGTACGGTAATCCAGCAGTCCTGGATCAGATGGAACAAAGTGATATCTCTCCGGCTTCCTCCGATTTCCCATGTCATTAGGCTGTCGAACTGGGCTCCGTCTAGTAGTGATTTGCCTTGGTTGTGTGAGGTAGAGAGGAATAACATTGCTGATTCACCCGGAGGGGTAGCCAGGGCCCCTCGGACAGGATTTGGGTGTTCTGCAGTAACATTGCTGAAGAGTTATCTGTGTGACCTGCATGGAGGTCCTTCTACTACGGCACAAACTAAGAGCATGGTATTAAAACTCTACCAGTATTCAAATGAAAATCGAGCTTTTTGGGATAAAATTTAACCGCAGTAAGCTTAGTGAATGTCGTATGCCCAGTCGAGACCGATGAAGTAGTAGTCGGATATTTGGTAACCCAAACAATGGCAAAAGTCGAGTGACTAATTATGATGGCAGCAGCTTGGGGAAAGTGCTCTTTTTTGCAAGTTGGGGGTTTTCCAATACTCTGCTTAAGGGATGAATTAATGTTGTAGGATGGCCCTGCGGCCACGGTGCTGGTTGTTAAGGCTTAAATCTCCCAACACTCATACGCCTGGGTGGGTTCTCCACTCGAACAATTGTTACTGATATGCAGTACGGTACTCGATTACTGGCACTGGTACAGTATGAGAGTAAATACGGTAGCTGTCCCTACTCGAGTAGTACTTGTATGCATGAGCGGAGGTGCTGGCACTCGGTCCCCCCGGTTTTCTAGTTGGCCGTCCGACTGCGCTAGTCCTGGGTTGTTTTACGGGTATCATATTATTACACTGCACTAGTAGTTTTACTTGGACTTGTAATTGTTGGGGCACTGGTGTGTCTTACTAGGTGCATTGGCCAATTCTGGGAGCCCAACTACTATGATGAACACCGTACGGTATATTATGAGTTATCAGTTTACTGCAGTCACCTTCGTCTTGACCTCGACTGGGATGGCGCCAAGACAGTCCATCGGTCCAAAGATAGGACACAGTTTATTTCTGATTAGTCATCACTATTAGGTGCTGGGGTTACCCGGCACTGCTCCCCATTTTAGAACTCGAAGGAACCGGGTGACGCTTGTGGCCTTTGGCTGCATGCTCTCCGGGAGTCAGGGTTCATAATATCGCACAGTTCATTGATCCAAACTTGCAGAGCGATCCAGATCTCAATTCTCTCAGATTTTTCCTCTCACGTTCCTCAGCCTGAGAAAATCCCTATCAGGTGAATTGGTCACTGCTGCCACATAGGCATATTTTAGTTGATAATATGCCTCGCTCCCGTTCCCATTCTCGTTCCCGCTCCCAATCACCTCCTCGACATCGATATCGTCGCTCATACGACAGCCGTGATGATGGGAGGCGACGAGGTAACCGTTCTAGTAGAGACAGCGACCGGGAAAGACGGTATCGAAGAGATGAAGGGGAAGAAGGAGATGAGCGGCCCTATTACCGACGAGATGACTACGATGACGGATATTCAGAACGATGGCGAGGGCGAGATGGCAGAGACAGAGGCTACACAGAGAAGAAAAGGGTAGAAGCAGGAGGTTCGGAAGACAGGTCAAGGGGTCCATCATCCTCTGCCGTCCCGGACGAACGACTAGCCCGCCGAGCCGCAGCGTCAACTTCCGAATCTGGTGCTCTCGAACCCCCGAAAGAAAGAGAAGAAGCAAACTTCAATACCACCGGCCTCCTCGCCGCTGCATCAAATACTACGAATGGCGTTGTCCTTAAGTATTCTGAACCTAGCGAAGCACGGAAACCCCCTGGTTCACAGCGTTGGCGACTTTTTGTCTTCAAAGACAAGGACATTATTGAGACTATAAATCTTAATTCCTCATCTTGCTGGCTTATCGGGAGGGACAGGGCTGTTGTGGACCTACCGGTCGATCATCCCAGCTGTTCGAAGCAACATGCTGTCATACAATTTAGGTTTGTCACAAAGACAGGTGAGTTTGGGGATAAGGAGAGTGGGGTAAGGCCGTATCTGCTAGACCTGGAGAGCGCGAATGGGACTGGAGTTGCTGGGAAGAGGATTCCGGAGAGTCGGTATGTGGAGTTGAAGGATAGGGATCTGATTACTTTTGGGCTGAGTACTAGGTTCGTTGGGTCTTTTTATATTTTCTATCCTAATGTGGTGCTGACGGCGCGTTTAGGGAGTATGTTTTGATGCTTGAGAAGGACTAGATGTGGATAGAGGAGGAAGAGGGAGTTGCAGTGAGTTCGTGTGGCGTTTATCTATCTAGCATTAGGGAGTTATTTTTTCGGACGCTCAAAGAGCGTTGTAGATCTCGTATTGTTACTGAGAAATTGTCAAAAATCCGTTCATGAAGCCTCATCCCTTATCACAATGTAAAGGCCTAAAATTTATTGGAGGCCGGAGATTGATCTTAAGTTATTGCGGGAGATTTATTGTATAATATTATAATATTATATGTTTATGCATCGCTTTGTGAACATTGGGGATCAATGTGCTGGGAATGATAACTTGTGGTTGGTCGTTGCTGTGGAGATGCTGTCTCTTGTCAACAACTTTTTGCTGCACCCAAATACCGGTAGTAACATCAGTCATTCCTCTGCCTTTTGGCTATATCTGTCACTGACTCAAGAAAGGGCACCAGGTTTAGAGTATTATACGCCCGGACAAACAAACATTCCTCAAATCTAGCTCACCAGATATTGCTATTCGAGCGAGGAAAACATTTAGTCTGAGCACCATCTCCTGCCGCGCTGACTTCCTCTGTTGGCCCCTTAATTTACACTCCAACATTGTTCCCCATCACCGGGGCCTGTCGACTTTTTCAGATATCTTCATTACCAGGACCTAAAATGTCTCTTGATGGGTCCGGAGGCTCACGCGGAACACTAACGGAGGATCAACAGGCCACGCCCGCTAATAATATCGCATCACATTCTCCCAACTTATCCTCAACAAACTCTGTGGAAATCACTCCATTGACAAGTCCCGTCCCGGATAGCTCCAGGCAGGAGGTCGATGTAGGGGATATGAGTTTACCGGCAGAGCAACGCCGGCATCTGCTGGAGCTGGAGAGCTCCTTTAAAATCGATTCGGATCTGGGGACCACTCCTGAAGAGGGATCCAGTGCGATATCCGGGCGAATAGGAGATATGGGACCTCCTCCACTTCCGCCAACTGGCGCGCCCAGAAGGGCGTTACAACGCACGCCTAGCAGCGTATCGAATCATCGCAAACTCAGATCCGGTGCGACGACCCCCACTACAATCACCGGCAGCAGGGAAGATCTGCGGGGGAAGAAAATTTTGGCCGACGCGGAGGAAACGACTTCACCTTTTGCGGATTCGGGCGCCTTTTCTCCGTTACAGACCCCCGTTCCAACTAGTGAAACTGACGGTGAACCGAATTTATCCAGCAGCCCTACTCTTGCGGCGCGGGCGAGGAACAACAACAGGAGCTCTACTAGTTTAGCGGCTGCGTTTGTGCCCAGCTCTTTGCATGAACCTTCGCCAGAGGAAATCGGACTTGCTATTGATAGACGGCCCTCTACGGTTTCAGTGAGGGGGGAAGGGAGTTACGGGTCATTGGGGAGTGAGGGGACGTCTGCCGTTAGGCCGACTGGTTCTGTGAGGGGGAGGGGTTTATCGAGCAATTCTTCATCAAATTTAGTTGGCTCATCTGCATCAGGAACACATCGACGGAGGCCGAAATTTTTGCGTTCACGACAATCATCGCAGAGATCTAGTGTTTCTTCTATTGGCGATACGGGTATGGAAGCTGGCGACGACGGTGCAAGCGCAGTCACCACTGTCGAGGGTGGTGGTGCCCTTTCGCGGTCTGCGAGCTTGGGGTCTATTGCCTCAGGAATTACTGGAATAGCTGGCGCAGGGAGCATTCGGGGCACGGAAGGGCTCCTTGGCAACATGTCTACCGCCGCTGAGCGAGCTTTGGCACGACTTGATGAGGAAGAAAAGAATTCAAGGAGAGGTTCAATTACCGATGGTAACGACAGGAGTGGCCCTAATGATGACGCTATTGCGGAGCCCACTACCCCAAAATTCCAAAAAGCCCCTCTTCCCCCCACGGATACTGCCATCACTGCACAAGTCAAATCGGTGCACGTGCCCGCAACAGTAGCTAGGGAGTACCGAGCAGGCCATCTTGCACCGATGCAAACACCCGGAAGTCCATCGAAACGCGGCGGACCAGGTGCCACACCAGCTCCAGGACAGGGCAAAAATATGACATTAAAGGAACAGAGCACTATCATTGACAGATTGCAAAAGGAGAATTTCGATCTCAAGATCAAAGTATTTTATCTCAATGACAAACTGGAAAAGCAGTCCGATGAAGGGGTTAAGGAAATGATGAAGGAAAATGTAGACATGAAAGTTAAGCTCGCTGAGGGGATGCGTGAAAGAAAGTCTCTAAAGCGGAGGATAAAAGAACTGGAGAAGAAAATCCAAGAAATGGGCGGCGGGAAGGAAGAGAAAGAGGATGGCGAGGACAATATCACCGAGCTTTGGGAACTGAAGGAGAGGGTGGAGAGATATGAGGTTGAAATCGAAGAACTTAGTCGTCGGGAGAAAGAAAGGGAAGACCGCATGAGGGAGGAAATTTCCCGAAAGGGAACTGCGGGTGGAGAGCGAGCCGAAGAAGTCGTTAGTTATTCACGTTCTTTATTTTAACAATGCTAATGTGAAGTAGGGAATGTTGAGAGAATTTCTCGAAACAGAGACCGCTAGAAGGGAGAAGGTTGACATCGAAAACCGCCGCCTCAGAGAGGAAATCTGGAGAATGAAGAATGAGTCCAGCGGCCACCCTCACCTTAGCACTCATCACGGCATAAGCACACGTCATTCATCTACGCGTTCTGTATCTGAAAGAGACCGAGATGAAAGTCGTGAAAGAGGTCTTATGAACAAACTTCGGGTTGAGAACGACGAACTCCGGAGAGAAGTCGGCGCTCAGACCAGCATGCTCACATCCCGCAATCGTGAAAAAGATCGCCTGTATCAGGAAATTGAGGATCTCAAACTTCATTTGCGCAATGGGGGCGGGTCTACTTTGGGCATAGTCGCGGAACATGATCAGCATCAGCAACATCAAAATAGGGCTGCGTCTGTCGTCAGCGACCGAATCCTTGACCGATCAGTTTCTCGCGCCGGAGGAGCTGCTAGCGTTGCTGGGACTCACGTGAGCATGTTGAGCGAGAGTGAGAGAGAGGATTTCGAGAATGCGAATGGTCAACTTCGTGATCGCATTTCTGAATTGAGACTTAAAAACCAGGAACTCCAGATCCAGATCGAAAACTGCTACAGGGAAATCGACCAAAAGACGGAGGATATGGAGAGGGTTGTAGCGGAGTATGAGGAAGATTTACAGCTTGCTCATGCGGAAGTCCAGGAAATGCAGGCTGAGCGGAACGATGCATTAAGAATGAGAGAGGAGATGGAAATGGATTTCGATCAATTGAAGGAAGAAGCAGAGGAAGAGATCCAGAAATTAGATGAGGAGCTTGATATTAGATTGGGTGATATTGAGAAATTGGAGGAGGACGTCAGATGCAAAGAGGAAGACTTCAAGGGCCTTCAACAGGAAATGAGGAACGTTAGTGACATTGTTGTCAGACTGGAAGATGTGCACGAAGAACATGCCGGTGAAGTACGAAGGCTGGGAGAGAAGATAGAAGATCTTCAGCGCACGCTGAGGGAGAACGAGCAGGAGATGAGTGTTCTTGAGGGGTCCCTGCGTGAAGCTAATGAGAAAATTGAGAGAATGACTGTCCAGAGCGAGAGCGCTAAGGGGGAGATTGCGTTCTTACGGGAGGAACAGGATGCAGACAAGATCAAGATCGGAGAACTCGAAACAGTCATCAAAGGTCTCGAGAAGACGATTGAAGAAGAGAAGGAGAAAGTCGCTGATGCCAGGGAGAGGCTTGAAAGTGAGAGGAAAGATCGTGAGAAAATGGGCGGTAAAAGACAGCAAGAGTGGGAGAGGAAGGTCAATGAAAAGAGTCAAGAGGTGATGAATGCTAAGGATGAAGTCAGAAGGCTGAGAAGTAAGGTTAGCAATAGAGAGGAAGAGGCTAAGCAATGGAGAGAAAGGCTTGAGGAACTGGAAAGAGCTCTCAGGGAAGCACTTGGTGATCTTTCTGGGACTAGGACTGGGCTCTTCAAGGTATTTCCCGCTTTCGAAGCCACGATGGAGGTTCCTAACAAGATGTAGTCTATTGTGAATCTACAGAGCGAACTGGAAAGCACGCTTGAAGAGCTGGATTATACTAAGAATGAGCTCGTGGAGAAAGACCGCGTGCTTAAGGATCGGGAAAACTTGCTTGAAGGCATGGTAGGTTCAATCCCGTTTTTCGGATTTCTGCCGGGGCTAATCTCTTTAGGCTCTTGAATCCCGGAAGCTCACAGACCTTCTCGACAAGGAGCGCGCTGGTCGTAAATCTGATCGAGCAGCCCTCGACAATCTTAAAACCACTCATCATCAAACTCGCCACACAATCACTCAGCACCAAACTCAATATACGGAGCTCGAGAAGACTCGCAACAAGGAGTCAAAGTCAATCCACCAACTAGAGCAACAATATCGAGAGCAGCTGGCTGAACGTAATAATCTTCTCACGCAAATCTGGCTTCGGCTCAGCGCTCTCTGTGGTCCCGACTGGACCCATAGAAACAGTCTTGTCTCAACAAATACCAACAACGTTAACGGCAAACAGAGCATGGAGGCTGCTGTCGTCGGTGCTCTACCAGGCTTCCAAAAGAACATGCTCATAGCAGTAAAAACCATAGAAAGCATAGTAGCTGGCTTTAAGACGCGATGCAGAGGTGTCGAGCGCGATTTGTGGAAAGAATACCAGGTCGTCGAGAACGCTCTTGAGAGTCGTACCCGTCGTTTAGAACGTCTGGAAAACCTCGTCCGGGGCGGTATCGGCGAACAAAATGGGATGCGCACGGAAGTCGCAAAGCTACGCACCGAAAACCGCTTACTGCGTGCAGAACTTAACGTAGTGAAAAACGAAGCTTCATCAACAACTACAGCCACAACCACCACAGACGTATCCTCGGGCCAGCAAACGCCACCCGCCCTCCACCGTTCAAAAACCTCTGTGACAGTGCCCCGGCAACCACCGAAAGAGAGGGAAACCTCGGCTCCCAATTCCACCGCCATCACACGCACTAGTTCTACAGCTGGCGCTCCTCAACCGACTGACCTCCAAGACGTTAGTGAGAAGCGCTGGATTCTGCGCCTCCGCGAGTTGGAGAAGCGTTTGAAGGCAGAGCGCGAGGCGAGATTGCTTGATCGCTCAGCAGCTAAGAAGAAAGTCGAGGAGGCGAGGGGAGCTAGTGCGGAGTATAAAGCGGAATTGGAACGGGAGAGGGCGGTTAGTGGGTCCAAGAAATAACGATTGACAGGTAGATGGTAGATGGTAGATGGTAGATGTGCCAGGGTGGGGGTGGGGGTATAAACGAATGAATGGTGTTGGGCGTATGGGTGGTTTTTTTATATGATAGGCATGAAGCGTATGGGAATGTTAAGTTTCGTACAATAGGCTTAGGTTTGGCGTCATGGAATGTCACTCTGCACCGCGGCCTGAGTAGAGATATTAAATTTAAGGTTGCTTAGACCGGGGGTGCCCTCAACGAGGCGACCCCCTCAACGAGGCGCAGCGAGATTTGGCAGCAAAACCTGCCCGCCCTCCACCATCTTAGCAAGAAAAATCGTGCCAAGCCTCGCTGAGGGCACCCCCGGTCTACGCATCATGCTCGATCAGTTCGTGACGCCCGACATGAAATTCGGACGCAATGCCCCGAACGAGACCACGTTGCGCCATGGTCCTCTTCTGTTATACAACCATGGAATGATCGGACTGAGTGCACTACAGAGAGCTATGAATTCGCGGGTTCCTGAGATGAACATTGCTTTATGTTAAAATAGTGTTGAAGTTATGAGAAGTGTGCATGTTGAAAGAAGAGATTGTATTTGTTATTGAGAGAAAAGATTGAACAGAAAGGAGAGCCTTGAGCTCATTAAATACACTTTAGAACAGTTCATACTTGTACACCATAATATTTGGTACATCATCCAGAGCTAGCAATCAACAAGGGCAGACTATCAATAACCCTATTACAAGCCTGTATTCTAACTCTTTATTACGTTTAAGCTCAGGGTGTTAATGGGTCGGTGGTGATAGGTGGATTAGGTGAGGGGCTTTATTGGTCATGGGGATAAGACGGTTTTCTCCATGGCGAATGTTAATTCTGGGGGGTTTGATGTGGCCGCTACTTCCGCCATGTACACCGGAGTCTGGGGAGGAGGTAAGGAAGCGGAAGAACACAAGTCCGCAACGGGGGGTACTCATGTGGCCCTCTCGTACAATTCCTCTCAATTAAGATTACTGCTAGACACGCCTGCCCCGCTGCTTCCACTACCCGGGATCCTAAGCTACGACGAAAGAATAAACGGGCACGTCTATAGCGGCATCCTCCAGCCGACTACACCCTACGCATAACAGTCTCAAATAGAACCCCAACCACGGCAATTGACGTTCCCGCAGGATCCCTGATAACCACTAACGAGAGCGCCGATAACACACTAACATCCTAGCACGAATCTGGAAATACACAACTACGCACGACACCCTGTTTCCCGGACTGACCGCCCCTCCCAAGTCATGCATTCCTAGAACACATCTTCCCAATCAAGGCGCCGCCTACAATCAATAAATTCCACCTCTTGACCGTGCCCTCTCCCACTCGGAGGAGCAGCTTAACTCCCGCTTCCAAAATCTCTATAGCACTGGCAGCACGGCAACAAATACAACCCTCAGAGAATACCCAGCCCTCCGCCCCATAATCGGCGATGTGACATTCCACAATGATGGCATATGTAGCCATTAAACGCCGGCGCCCACGGAGCGGGACTCCGGGGAGTGGGCTGGTCGCGCTTTTTGCACCCTCCTTGAACCAGTTCTATGCAGTTTATCTGAGTATCACCTCCGATATTCTGCATGAGCGACGTCTCCTGAGCTGCTATTCGTGTTGTAGAGGGATTGAATATGCTCGAAGGGGGGGTTGTGGGAGCATACACTATCGCCGCAGGCCCAAATCGGGTCATTTAGTATCAGGGCAAAGATGAAGAGAAGGTCCCGGAGTATAAAGCGGAATTGGAACGGGAGAGGGCGGTTAGTGGGTCCAGGAAGTGACAATTTACAGGTAAATGGTATATGGCAGATGGGCCGAGGTGGGGGTGGGGGTGGGGGTATATAAACGAATGAATGGTGCCGGGCGCACTAGTCCTCTCCTTACATGTTAGGCACGAAGCGCACGGGAATGTCAAGTCTCGCACGATAGGGCCCAGGTTTAGCGTCATGGAATGTCACTCTGCACCTCAGTCTGAGTATAGATATTAAATTTGTTGCTTACACACCACACTTGGGATGAGGCCATGCGTCCGCGGGGAGGAGAAGAAGAAGAATATAAAAAAAAGAGAATTGGAGCGGTAGAAATGGAAAAGTAGGTAGAAAATGGGCCACACGGCAACGCGGAAAGGCTCTGTTGTGCCATACTACCTATCTGCAATGGGCGCTGAATATAGTAGAGAGCGTTCTCAAGAAATGACGCTGATCGAGTGGGGTATTGTGATACATGGGCAGAATAGACGTGTTTTGTGTTTACAAGCACCAGATGATTTAAGAGTTGATACCACATTAAGTTTTGGGGTAAAGCCCACCCGTCGATCAAGGACTATCATAGTAAAGCTCAAAATCTGGAACGGGGGCACAGAGTATGCGGCACAGATGGAAAACTAGAGCGAAAATTCTCAGTATCAGAATAAAAACTCATGTTCGTAATAAGTTTGTTGCTCCTAGGTGAGGAGGAAGTGCCGTAGAGTGCGAAGGAAGTTCTTGAGTACGTTGGCTTGGAGCAAGGGGGCCTACCTCGGATCCATATATTCCCGCTGAGCGAAGAGGATCCCGAGCCACGGAAAACGAGGGCCATGTCGTTAGGGGTGAAAAAAAGATGGGGCTGGTGGAGCAAAGGCGAGGTGAGCTGCGGTTGCCCGCAGCCAGCATTGACTGTAAAAACTGGGTGCTCAGATAATATCGAAACCAAATAGAGAAAAAGTTAGTATTGAGTGAATAGAGTCCATCATGAGAAATGTTGTGGTGGGGAGTATTTTATTCAGTACCAGGGCTTTACACCTGAATTAACGCCTAAGGTAATGTGGAAAAAAACAGGAAAACATGAGACTGGTGCTTCAAGAAGAAAGTCTAAGAGAGGTGCCTGTATGAAAGTGCTCTCTCTTAAACGCGGCGAAAATCCTCCAGGAACTGTTGTTGTCTCTGCGATCGTTGCTACAGGGAGTGGTGATAATAGCCCCACTAGGCTCGACTTCTATGGCATGAGACGGTGCAGTGCTCGTCTGTTCATCAGCTGTAGTTGATACTAGCTGAGCGATCAACTGCCCAGGACTAGCTCTTGGTAGAACGACCCTGGGGCTGCCTAAAGCAACTTTGGGTGGACAGAGCTACGATGGGATCGCAACTGGTCATTTCGTTGCATGCTTTCTCACTTTTGAATTGTATTTTTTTTCTCTTGTACTCTATTTCCTTTGCTTGCAAGGTGTATGAGGTTCTTAAGCACTAATTTTCCAGAGAGGAGTTGGTTGTTTGATGCAAATTTCAGGGTTACGACTGGTGGCTGTATTAGAGCTTGTACAACTGAGACTCCCAATTTTATGTATGATACCACAAGAAAGAAAAGTTGGATTGGTTTTCACTATGATAGTCATTTTTGGATTTTGCTGCCATGTAAATCCTTCAGCCTATTGGCTCTATTAGCTCTATTAGAGCCACCTATACTTATCCAACTTTATGCAAAGAAGAGGTTTGACGAGAAAGCAAAAGAGAAAAATCCAAGTCATCGCTCATGATGGGCAATACTTTGATCTTTCAAAGCTAGTATGTCCACAGTTTAAACAATAATAATAATATTATTATAATAATTACGGCTTTACGCTATTTGTGAATACTTAACGTAAGCGGGTCTGATGCTTTGATCATGGTCACGGGACCAAGTTGAATCTAAGTAGCACCCTAAACTATACAAACCGACTTCCGCACTCCTCGGAACTCCCCCCCTAATTGCCATATAACACTAGGGTGATATTGAGAACAACCCGAAGCCGTGGCTTAATTCCAGGTGCCGCCTATCTTCTCGAGTATGCTTTTGGAGCGCTTTCTTCTCTCTTCACCACCATCTCCGACCATCCAACACCCCCTGCTCTACCACCGCATCGCCACGGCAATGGATAGTAAAAGAGCGCTCCTTTCTCCAGTCAGATTAAGGTCTTACATTCGTTGTGACCGTTACTTACTATTCCAGCACTCTGATTTCGAGCACTTTGCGAACGTCCTACCTTGTCTCCTCTCACGAGTCCCGCAACCTTCCATCGAGCCGATCGCTATTTTTAGTTATTGGAATAGATCCAGGAGAAGTGGTTAGGGATCTACTAGTTATTTCACTAGTCATTCATACCCGCCCGCACACCGTTATTCATATGTGCTATCGTCAGTCACTAGGGGAGTATAGTTAGGTAGGGGAGGTTTCAACGACCCCGAGGTTACGAGGTTCCGATACTAGTTGGCATCGCGATCTCTACTGCCAAAGCTATAGCTTTATGATATACTTTCTAAACGTTAGAATTTGGCACTTGCTTACCTACCTGTGCTCTACGACCGATGCCGATCCGAAACGGCGATTGCTGACAGCTTCCAGGACGAGAAATTAACCATACAAAAGCCGGACTCTTCTGTATTGGTGGTACATTTCCTCAATACTCACGAGTGTTGAGAGCAGTGCTTCCCGTGTCTCGTGTTGACAATCCCATCTTGGCAGTGGTATTCTAAGTTAGTCTACGGTCCTGTGTGTGCTCGTAGTTGGGGTTTTGGTTCACTCCCATCGTTACACAACAGCTCAGGAAACATGTTGCGTTACCGATGAGCAACCCCAAATCCCGACTTGAACCTTCATGCCTCTCGTGAAAGTATCTCTCGGCGACACCACACGTTCAACACGCCCTCACCAGGAAACCTTCACGTCCGAACCCTACAGCAGCTGTGCCTCGGCTCAATTCAACTCGCAAGCACAAACCGTAGCCATGTACTCCCGCCATCGCCCAAACAAACGTGGCAAACCTCCTGAACACACAATCATCACACAGTACAAGAACTTCATCAAGAACTCTCGACGAGACGACAACGGGAGCCGATTCGTGGAGGCTATCATTGCAATGCCTCCCAGTACCGATTGGACCCGCATCAGCCGTTGGAGGTCATCCCTCCTGGCCGGCCCTCCGCGGATCGTTGACGGGGACGACCATCCAACTGGAGCCCCGTCTTTGCATGTTCTTGCTCGCCGGACATTGAATAAGTATATCGAGGAGCTCACAGTCGAGATACTAAGAGATATCCCCTGGGTTATCATGAAGCCCGTCTGGATGGACACTATGATTACGTAGAGCCCCCTATCTCATCCCATCTGTTTTCAAATATTGGCTGACTTTCCTCCTTCCCTTCGCAGCTCTAAAGATAGTTTTCTTGTGTGGTCTAGATTTGCTTTGGTCTATGGGGTAAATCCTTCTATCCCGTTGATTTGCTTGTAAGGATTATCTAACCATAAGCGGTCTACTAGGACGAACCCGACTTTTTGTGTCATCTCCAGGCCCAGGGGGGTGGACAAGAAGTAGAACGTCTACGGATTGAAAAACTCGCATATACGGTTTCCTTTGGGTCCCTAGTAGGCCCCATATCCAGTAGCCAAGGAATGTGGATTGTATACCTGAACCTTCTGTATGTCAGTGGTTACACTAGAGACGAACTTTTATGCATACCAGAAATCCCCAATCTTGTGGTTCTAAATTTCCCCTTCACCGGTGGTGGAGGAGCTAGCGCCCTTGAAGATGGAGTAATTAGGTCTTGGTCTCGCTCCTCCTCTAGGGACGGGAAGCTATCTAGGTTGAAGGTACTAATCCTTAGGAACCACACAAGGATTAGCAACGAGTCCCCTAGGTACCTCAGCTGGATTCCATCCCTGGAAATAGTCGAATTGACTGGTACCGGTATTACCTCCAACGCTCCCTATTGGGGCGTGCATTGGAAACGCGGCAAATCACAGTTATGGGATGCTCTGGCCACGACCCGCGGGGTCGTACACGTCTTGCGCAAGCACCAGACCGAGTCCGAAAACCTAACCCTTCTCTTACAAATCGGGGACAGAGTTACCAGAAGTAGCGAAGAGCGCTGTGACGATATTTTTATCCTCCAGAGGATTAGAAATTTGGCCATTGCGCAAACGAAACGCAAAGGTTGTTCCACCGGCTCCCTGCCTTCCAGCCCATCGTCACCGTCCAATGGTCAGACTAAGAAGCGTAAGGGCGTTCGGGATAGCAAGAGGAAGGGCATGGGGGATCTACTGGCGGAGTTTGGGTGTGGCCCTGGAGGCGAGGGGGCACATGCTTAGCTTGCCTTCTTGCTAGACAAGTGGTCACGAAAACCCCCAAAAAATCACAAAAAAATAAAAAATTTGCAACATCTAGCGGTGGATTTATCTCCGCCCTGGGTGAATAGATGGGTTAGGTTCGGTTCGGCCGGTATTAATCTAGTGTTCTGGGTTCGGTTTGTGCGGTATGTACAGGTTCCTTCTAGACAGAGGGGTGTAAACTGGATCTCCTTCCCCCCCCTAAGTAGATCAATATAATAATGATGACGGAGAGTTTTTAGCTTACCGGGATGACATTCTTAAAATGCCTTGCAGTAGTAATGCGGTTACTTTCCATGGCTGTAATTTCTGGGTATATTGCGGTACGCTTGCCTTACGAGCTCGATTGGAACTCATGTTCATAGCAGGGACCCTAGCATACGGTTAACGTTCAATTATCATTGCCTCTTGTCTCCTTGTTGTCAGATAGTATCATACAATAGAACTCTCTTCTCTATTTTTTATTTCTATTCCTACAGCATTTCCCATTAACATCAAGCCAGACGGCCGAGTGCCTTACGGAAGCCACCCCATGCCAGGGAATCCTATTTCTGTAATGGCAACCTCGAATTCGCCGAGTGATACCAGAAAATCCTTGTACGATACCTTCCCACCGGGAGGGGAAGGGGAAGGTGATCAAACCATCCCCCCCCCCCCCC
>QLOI01000976.1:31805-55461 GCA_003313605.1 Tuber umbilicatum
ATCATATTATATACACACAGTACTCGGAAAAATCGGGGGGCCTCTCCTCCAGACACCCGAATAAAACTGGAAGATATCACTCTAGGAGCCAGCCACCCTCTTCTTTTCCTCACATCCGGCCGGTCCGGTAAGTGCGTCTGTCAGAGCACGCCCGCTCACGGCACACGGAGAAATTTAGGTTGGGGTTGGTAATTTCCGAAAACCCCGGCGGATGGTAAGACACAATATATGCTGAGGTGGGAGGGAGGTTAAATATGTAAAGATAGCAGTTCGGTGTTGACGCTGCTGTGGTTGTTTCTATCTTCCCTCACTTAATTGCACTTTCCCGACACGGTATGGCACCGGGGGGGGGCGATGTTTGTCACCGAGAGTGGAGTATTGTATGTATATATTTCTGGTTTCCGGGGTCTTTCTTCCCTCTTTTCCATATTTACCTGCTCTCTTGCTTCCCCCCTTTTCTCCCCCTCCAAGCGGCAGGCCTCGCACCATCTTTTCGACGTTCTCTGCCGATAGTTTCTGTTGATACTTTCTTCCGCCTTCCTCCTTGACAGACGGATAGGTGGGTGGATAGTAGCCTAACGGGCCAACTATATACAGTGAATCTTGCGAAAATGTACTTAGCATTAACGACAACACTCCTCCTCGCTATCGCCGCGACCAGCTTCCCCGCAAAAACCGGGAAACGGTAAGTTCCCTCCCCACGCACAATCTTTAGATGCGGAGCCAACGGCACCCAACTGGTTCATCGCATCCTTCAACAGCACCGGAGCCCACGGAAGCCTGCAATTCAACCTAGCAAACCTCAACAACGGAACCGGTGTCTTTGTGAAGCTCGACCTAACAGCGTATCGTAGCGACGAGGGCCCACTCAAGCTATCTACGAGGCATCCGTGAGCGGTAACGGGAAGATACAGAAATTCTAGGGAGTGACTTCGGTGAAGCAGAGTTTCCAGGACTTGTACTTGTCCTTCAAGAAGGAGAAGGCATTCACCGGGAAGGGATCCGTGATCGTGATGAATGCCAAAGGGGATAGGATTGCCTGTGCGAATAATACGGAGGTGCGCGGAGAGGGGCCTGGACACGGGTTTAGTTTTAGTAGAAGCACCTCCCCCATGGAAGTCTAGCTCTGGAGATAGACCCCCTAGACCACCACCGCCTACGACCAGCAGCCCCTTTATTTTGGAATGGTTCGAAGGTGATAAGTACACGCCCAGGAGACACGGATCCTGACTATCAAGCCTCTTCGGCTTCGATCGCGATGGTGAATACCACCACGACCACCACCACTGCCACGGCTAGCGACCCAATTTGCCGCATGGTAAACCTCACTTTAGGAAGGACAGCCACGATATCTGGTGCGGGGGTGCAGATCATGCGGCGAAAAAAAGGTATCTTTGGCCACTAGCACAGTGCCAGAGAGACGGTATTGGAGTTGACAAATTGGTGGCGGTTTATCTCGGTGTCCTCTTTCGTGCCTTCCCTTTCCTTATTAGAAAATCGATTTGCCTATCCCCATGCAATCTCAATCGTAGTATTATTCATACTCCCCCGAGCTACTGTGATGATCCGATTCCTGAGCGGTTCACCACCTTACGCAAACTCCACACGGGACGAGGAGGGGCGCTGAGAGGGTGGGCAAAGAACAACCATCAAATAAACCTGATAACAGAACGGTAAAAGCTGTCGTTCCGGTAAGCGGGCAGACGGAGGATAAGATAATCGACAAAAACGAGCAAAGAATACTTCACCTAGACGTCCACACCGATAGATAAAAAACCCTAGATGACGAGTACCCCGTATGCCGCGTAGAACCAAGTCACCGGTTACAGCCTACAATCGTCAAGCCACAGAGTGATATTTCATCACGGCGGTCCAAGAGTGGTGCCTCAGGTGCCTCTTTCAAGTATCTTGGGATCCTTTTATTGATCCTCTTGAGCAAATGACCACCTCCCCCGGACCCTGCAATATCCCACTATAGTGGCCGCATCGCTGACGACCAAATGATCCATCCCTGGGCGCCAACTTGTAAAACCTATTTTTGTCCCTCAACGCCAAGGACTCATGGCACTGGGGCTGAGGACTGGTGTGGACGACAAGGTACGAGTACTATATGCCCTAGCAACACCTAAGTGAAGCCTCGATCACACCCTCAGCATCGGTTTAGATCACGACGACACATATTTAAATTGGGTTTAGCTTCACCCCCTTTTGTTCTTCATTTTACCCGATCGGGAACAATTCATTTTGCTTTCTCTTTTCTCCGGCTTATCGAGTCAGTTACAGAACAATATTTTCATCGTCAGGTTAGCCCGGACGACCATCCACACAAGGGAAGCAGCCGGTTACTCCCACGCCAGTATCCCTTGCATATCGTAGGAACTGGGTCAAAGGTCGGGTAACCTCAGCAGTCGCTACTTTGTTGCGTGTACTTTGACGAAGTCCTCTATCAAGTACACGTAAGCTCTACCAACACCCCCACCAGTTCAAACACCCCACCTCACCATGGCAGCGGAGATAATCAAACAAATTTATCAGACACTGGGGACTCGCGAGCATGAGTTTATCGTGTTCCCGAAACTTGATCCCGCTGTTTCCTCTGAGGTTCTGGAGAAACTTCAACCTCCCGATGTCGACACTCTTGGATTCCGGTGAGTACAAATGCCAGGGATAAAGTTTTCCTACAGAACAGGGTTCATTTTACAGGTTAACCTAAATTAACTGTTTGGATACTTTATCCCTATGCCTTGTATATGCCCACTGGCAGTGCGAGAAGATACTAACTACTGGTATTACTAGGGTCCATTTCATAGCCCCCGACGGATACCTTCGTGTCGTAATGGCAGGCCCCCTTCACGAAACATCGGTCACTTGGATACGAAGAGAATACTCTTCCTGGATTCTTGATGGTCTTCTTACACGTAGGGGATACAGGCAAATGACTGATTCATTAATTCGTATGTCTCTTGGCTCTACCCTATGAAACTTCCTTGTTCATACAAATGATTTAATAGTTTATAATAACTTTGTTGGTCCATTTGCCGGTTCTGGAAAAACCCCTGATCTCGCATACACTCCAATCATCAATGGAATTCGAAGGGAGTTTCCAACGGTAGTACTCGAATCAGGATGGTCAGAGAGTCGGGCCCAATTGGTTAGAGATGCTCAGGTCTGGCTTGAGGGGAGTGCCGGGGCCGTTAAAGTGGTTTTATTATTTAAATTGTTTCACGCAAACATCCACGATGAAATCAAAGCCAAACTATATGTCTGTCGTCTTTTGGCGGGTGAATTGGATATTACTAGATATGCATGCTCTTCCCTTCCCTGTTATTATCTTTTTTATATTTTACCAACCGACCCCCTTACCTTGCAGAAAATCTTCCCCGGTCCTACTTTGCCCGTCACCGACCCGCACATTACAGCTGAAGAACTCTTTGACGGCAGACCTCCTGAAGACATGGAGGGGAGGACCAAACTTCCATTATCCCTGGAAGAACTCCGCCTTGCGGCCTGTGAAGAGATCTTGCAGCAAGGTTATATCCCGAAGCTCTTTTGATGGCGGGAAGAGGAAGTTGCCTGGTAACCACTGTTGAGAACCCAATTGCTACTGGAAGGATTTATATATATTATTATTCTCCATCTTTAACCCTTTCGACCTACAGTCAGAGCCGACCCTAAACCCTGAAGAAAGTCTACAGCACGTCAAAGCATGTAGTGAGAAGAAACAAGTGGCCATAGTGCCTTCTTTTCACTACAACCTAGTCGAATTGGTTCAATGTGACTATCTCCTGGACTCTCAAGACATTGAAAATTTTGTGCCACCCTTTCCAGCATTAACCTTTCTCCCCTTCCCTCTTCCGCAATACAGCTCCATCCAAACCCTTTTGAGCCCGCCATTTGACCAACGTCACACTGCAGAAATAATAGTAGTAGCCCACAAGAGCAGTGTCCGGACGGATTTACTACTTGAACTATCTGGATTGACATCCTGCTGCTCCAACAGCTGCTTCACTACTCGTACACACCCATTCCCGGCAGCTCACGAGAGCGGCGTTCGGCCTGATTTACTCGAACAGTCTGGACTAATATCTTCCCGTCGTAACAATAGCTTCACTGTTCCCCCACGGCCATTCCCAGCAGCCCACGAGAGCAGTGTTCAACTGGATTTACACCAACTGTCTGGGTTGACATCCCCCTGCTCTCACAGTACCTCAAGTTAACTGTGCCAAGTCTGTGGCACATGCTAACGTGGCTTACAAGTTCTTGTCACTAGTCGTTACTAAGAATATATTACTCGACCAAGTTGTCTTTGCAAAGAGCGAGTATATATATATTTAGGGGTATTTAGCTTGGTGGGAAATTCATCCAAATTATGTCAGCTTTGTATAAAAAGGCAGTCCCTTTGTGGGTTCTGTGGGGTCGGTGGAAAGTTACCTCTTATCAGCCTCATACAAGAAATTATACGACTCTGGAGCGCATACAGAACGTCTGGTGGGGGGCTTAAAAACTGACTCCAGGAGTCTCTTTACGGCCTCAAACTACCTCTTCGAGGCACTTTGGAGCATCATTTTCTGATCAGTCGAGTGATCCCCCATGATACGAGTGATGACGAATGATCCCACCATTACTGTCAGCACAAGCCACCCACCCGTTGATCCAACTCGCATTTCCGCAGTCACTCAGGACCACACATTACAAAAGAGACGGTAGACTATTTCACCTATGATACCGGTAACTGATTCCTCATTGACTTCCTAAGGGCGCTCCAATTGATCAAGCCCAGACATCTTAATAACCGATGCATAACCAAACAATCCTGCAATATCACGACCCAGAAGTGTTGCTACAAACCCTAGGAAATATTTAAAGAGTGGGAATAAAGAGAGATGCCAAAATCCACAATAGCAAACTCCACCTTCTCCAGTTAAAAAAAAGAAAAAAGAAAGAAAAAAGAAAACCAAAAGAATGCAGGCCAAAAGATAATAAACGGAAACTAGGAAAAAGTACGTATTGAGTATAACCGATTCCGGCCCCTTACAGAAAAAGAAAGAAAACGGAATAGTATATTTTGTATAAAGGTTATCGCTGCCTGCGAAAAATGCATCTAAACATTCTCAGGCCCCCATACATCCTTATCCCAAGGATCCTTCCTTTCGGGTCGAAGGCGGACACCAAAGTCGTCTTCGTAATCGAGCGCCTCTTCTGGATCTAGTAAAACTGCTGGACCGTATCTCTCGGCAAGGGTATATGCTGCCCCCGACACTGCTCTCGTGGCAATCCTGCTGGCGATCGAAAACATCATGCCGGCAATATATGATGACGGCTTCACAACCACGAGATCCGCAGCAGCTCCAACAAACCCTGCGGTCTTGGACAGCACAAGAGACGAAGTCGAACGTGAGAGAGTGGGCGAATGTGGAACGATAGTAGAGCCTGTATCCCGATATAACGACGGACGCTGCGGTGTAGCAATCTCAGTCCAGTTATCCTCTGATTCTGACCCGGACCACAGGGTTGGGGTGGAAAGAGCAGGTGAAATCTGAGCGGGTTCGGGGGTTAAATTTGCACTAAGATCAAGTCCCACGGCAGAAAGATTCCTATTTCGGCGTTTTGAAATACGAATCTCCCGTAGTTGTGGTGTCAGTGTATGCCATCCGATCGGGCTAATGGGCACGCTGGAGTTAGACGTTGAAGAACGAGACGACGGTCGACTGATGGTGGAAAATGCATTTGTATCAGTAAGTTGAGGAGGCACTGTGCATGACCGGCTAAGGAACATACTGCCTCCTGGGCTCTTGAGGGGCGGGGAGAAATCATGTCGTTCCTTCGATTCTGCGAAAACCCCCTCCAACGCCTCTTCACATGGACCCACGTCGATAGAAGAGGCACTGTGATCCATCCCGCCATCATGAACCAGCGTTGTAGTATCCGATTCGTTACCGCTACCCTCGTGCTCCCGCGCCCCGATAGTAGCCTCAACACGTTCGTCCTCCACCCTCTCCTCCACTGTTTCCACTTCCCCAACCTCCTCGAACGTCTCTCCAACCACCGCTGGCTCCGCCTCCCTCACGGCCTCAATATCCAAGGTCATCGCCCTCGGCCTCCTCCAAACCCTCGATGGCTCCAACGTCTTGACCGCATTGACTTCCGTGACACAGCCTCCGGACCTCAAGAACGGGCACGTGGTGATCTCATAAGCAAGTATCGTGACCAAAACCCTCTTGAACTCAATCGCCTTTATAGCGTCTTCACCCGGATCTCTGCAAAGCAACATTAGTCGCCGTGTGTAGCATCGATATATGAAATAAATAAAAAAGGACAAACAAACTCGAGAATCTCAAGCCTCCAGTAGCTCCCGGGTCGAATCTGCAAACAAAACACGCCGCGTCCATCCACATTCCAGCACTGGCTCTTCGAAAGCACCGGTCGGAGCGCCGGTCCGGATTGTAAAAACGCGATATTGTGAGGAATTGTCTTATATATCCGGATAGGACCTGGGCAATAAGAAGGAAAAAACACACGGTCAATTTCCGTGAAAGCAAAACACCCGTCTACTCATTCGAAAAAAGAGTGGCCTCACCAGACGCGATAGTCCTCTCAGTAGCACTAGTCCAAGGAATCAACTGCCCACCAGCATACGCCGAAGCGGAAGCATCAAAGCTGACAATCCTGGCAGATGAATGAGCAAACAAAAGGTCTATATTCTGGTCATTGCTCGCACTCGCACTGCCACCAACACTGCCGGCACTGCCGGGGGACGGGGACGACGATGCCCCCGAGGGACTCCACCGTCGGGGTGTTATCGGTACAGGCACCGTCCTGCCCGGAAGCGGCGCACGTTGCGACCAGGCCGCCTGCATTGGAACCAGTAGATCAATGAACGAACGCAGCAGCGGTGGGAGGAAAGGAGGAAAAAGGGGAGAAGGAAATGTTGAAAGAAGAGAAAAGCTTTGACCGGATGTGAGGGAGGGAGGGAGGGAGAGTGAATGAGAAAGAGACTGCCCACTCGAGAACTATGATCTACAAGTACTGGTACGGGGAGAGAGAGACGAGACACTGAGTGAACAGGGGTTAAACTAAGGGTCCTGGCGGAGAAAAGGGGCACGGTAAGGGAGAATAGGTACAAGTACAGTACAAGTGCCGGCACAGTACTAGGTAGAAAAAGCTCGAGTCTTTTTAGAGTTTTATGGCGAGATATGAAAGCATATCGCAAAAGGGCGTCAGGAGAGACAGAGCACCAAGATATAACACGATAACTTGGAGTTACTGTAAATGCAGGGAAAGCGGAGGAGAAAGGAGAGATGGGGAGGGGAGGAGAAGTGTGGAGTAAATTACAAGCTATGACCTTCCCTTCCCGCTGTCTCGTCCCAGCAAGCAGGCGGCTGTGTATTCTATCGTACCGATCTTTTGACCCCTGTCAAATCACTCGATACAGGAGTTTTCTTTTTTTATTGGTGGTGGTACAAATATTACAGTAGTAATACTGCATGTCAAGTTGCTCGAGTATCCCCTCCCTCCCCTTGAAACCTGATCTGCAAATGTAAGGGACCTCGATACGCCCTGCGCCCTACCGAACCCTTCCTGCTTCCCTCTCCCTCCCTTCCTCCCTCTCTGCTCGAGTACTCGTACAGTACTGGCACGTACTGCACCAGTGCTTCCCCCTACTTTGTGATGCGGTGAAGTCAGGATGGGTACAGTGTCATAGTAAATATGCAGCAGATACGGCAGATATCAGTTCACAGACACAAACTACGAGTACATACTCGTAGCATGGCACAATACTTCGTAGTCTACATGCTTGTGAAAAATACCGTACCCCTCCGTTCCCTCTACTCTACAGTGCTGTACCAACCCAATTCACAGGCAAGACTTCCCCCCTCACCCTCCAATCAATTGATCCCCCTTTTCCCCCGCGCTGCCCCACCCCATCATTATCATCATCAGTACGATGCTTGTATCACACCGCTTACCCCCCTTCCCTCATCCCACCAGTGCCGGCGCATTCCGCGCTGGCAATGGGGGGAGGGAAGGAGAACTGCAACACTGTTTTCGATCGTCAAAAAGGCAAACCTCCACTTTACGCGCGACGTGGGCTTTTTCGTACCGGCAGACCTGAAGAGATACTGCGAGGGAGGTGCGATGAGGCGATAAGGAGAATCAAGAGAGGTAGAAGAAAGAAAAAGGGGAGAAAATTACACCAATAAACAAATGCTCAGCCCCACACCAGGAAAAGGGTTTTAAGAAAAAAAAGAAAGAAAAAGAAAAGAAAAAAAAAGAGAAAAAAAATGTGTTACAGATCACAAGTAATTCTCTTTGCTACACCGGTAAAGTAAACTTTTACTACCAGTTCGTCTAATGCTAAACCCTTGCCTCTTTTATCACCCCACCAAGAATTTACCCCCACGCTGAGCTGACATGCATCATTTTTAGGCGTGAATAGGTTTCGAGAAAGCTGCCATGGCGGCTTCCTTAAAGGCCTCTGAGAGGGTGGGGTGGGCTATAGATAAAGTTAGAACTACTACCCTCAGGAATTTAAAAATGTGGTGTGGGGTTTACCATGGCTTGTGCGCCCAATATCTTCTGACGAGGCACCATACTCCATGGCCAAGACTCCCTCAGCAATCATTTCACCGGCGTTGGGCCCGATGATGTGGATGCCCAGGATTCTGTCGGTTTCCTTATCGGTGATGAATCTGAATAGGTAGCATAAATGGGTCAGTAGCCCTCTAAAAAACGCCCGCATACCACAAGATTATCGCAAAAAAAAAAGACTTACTTGACCATTCCCTCAGTATCCAAGTTGGTCTTTGCCCTGGAATTGGCGCTGAATGGGAAAGAGCCAATGTTGTATGCTCCGCCAGCCGCCTTAACTTCCTGCTCGGTCTGGCCTACCCAAGCGGCCTCCGGGTGGGTGTACATGACGCTTGGGATAGCTCCGTAGTTGACGTGACCATAGCCCTTCTTGATGTACTCGACGGCGGCGATTCCTTCCTCTTCAGCCTTGTGAGCCAACATGGCACCGAAGGTGACATCGCCGATCACACGAATGTGTGGTATCTTGGTGCGGTATTCCTGGTCTATAACGATGCGACCTCTCTCGTCAACCTCGATACCCACATTCTCTAGGCCCAAGCCAGCAGTGTACGGTCTGCGACCAATTGCGACAAGGACGACGTCGGCATCAATCTATAGTTAACGGAAATTAGCTTCGCGACCCTAATCTGATCATCACAAGGATTAGACGAACAGCTTCAGACTTTCCACCCTTGGCGGATTCAACATTGATCCTGATGTTGTCAGATTCAACATCACCGCCCACAACCTTGGTGTTAAGCTTGAACTTCATTCCCTGCTTCTGGAGAATTCTCTGCATTGTCTTGGCCATCTCGGCGTCCATGCCCGGGCCACCAATAGCTCCCAGATACTCAACAACGGTGACATCGGAACCTAGTCTGGACCATACGGAACCCTATACATATCGTCAGAACCGTCAGCGCCGGTACAGCATCAGCCAGCATTTATCCCAAACTAACCATCTCAAGTCCAATGATGCCGCCTCCAATGACAACCATCTTCTCTGGTACCTTAGCCAAAGCAATAGCACCGGTACTGGTAATAATCCTCTTCTCATCAACTTCTAGCCCAGGGAAGGGGGTCGGCTCGGATCCGGTCGCAATGATAATATTCTTAGCGCGAAGAGTCTGAGGCTCCCCACCATCCAATGGATTGACTTTGATCTCATGTTCGCTGGTGATGTTTCCAGTTCCCTTGACGTAGTCGACGCCATTCTTCTTGAATAGGTATTCGATCCCCTTTGTTAAACCCGAGACGGATTGTTCCTTCGCATTCATCATCTGTGTTAGGTTGAGTTTGACATCGCCGACTATACGATAACCCCCCACATTAGTAAATTGACTCATCCTTCACACTACTAACAACCCTCCCAATTGGTACAACAAGGGGAAAGAAAGCAGTGTTAAAAAAACAAAAAAAACAAGAAACATACCATCAATCCCGCGATTCTTAACATCGTGCAAAATCTGGTGGTATATATGCGAGTTGTTGAGCAAAGACTTTGACGGAATACACCCAACATTCAAGCAAGTCCCACCAAGAGAGCCACGCTTCTCAACACAAGCAGTCTATCCCCCCACGCAACAAAATGGGAGCGAATTAGCCTCGGCACAAAACCCAATTGCTCGAGGTCGAAGAAAATCCCTCACCTTCAACCCTTCCTGAGCGGCTTTGATAGCCGCAACGTACCCGCCGGGCCCACCACCTAACACATCCTCCCCGTCAACAACCAGCGCAAAGCAAAAAAAAAAAAGAAAAAGACCAAACTCCGCGCAGGTCATAACATACCTATAACTATAACGTCGTGTTCCTCGGCTTCCGACGCAAGACCCCTCCTCTGCACAAGCAGGAAGGTAGAGGGGGCATATCCACCAGCCTTAGCACCCAAAGGCCGGAGTAATGAGCGAGATGAATGTCTAAGAATGAAAGACTTCAACATGCTTGCTTGAACAAACAAGAGGAAAAAAACAGCAATGGGGGGTATCCCGATGATCTGTTAAACGTGGGGAGAAGGAGAGGTGGAGGGGAAGGAAGGAAGGAAGAATGGGGCTTTTGTTTTCCTTTGGGAGTGATGATTGATTGCTTGAGGTTCGGGTTGAAGAGGTGGTAGTGGTGGTGGACCTAGCCTAGAGCAAAGGGCCAGATGCGAAAGCGGGTCTTGGCGTTGCCTACAATAGCCGGTCCCCGCTGCCACTCTTTTTTTCCTTTCTTTTTCCCTACAAGTAATCTACCCGTCCTCTAATGCTGTATTTTTAATGCGCTCCGAGAGGTTAGTAAGCAGATTGCCACAGCTTCAGCCACACGCTGGGAGAAGAGTTCAGGTTCCTGTTTGTTCTTGGGGTTTCTTTTGAGATCGTTTTGCCATTGGCTGTTTCGTGGCGTCCGGTTTCCTCCATTATTCACACAGACCACAAATAGCTGGGGTGGGGTTGGTTCGTGGCGTGGCGAGTGATACTGGCATTTCACGATGTATCACACTCAGTACCTCAGACCGTAAATCATTCAACATACCCCCCTCCAACCGCCCGGTAGATGCAGGGCAATTCTATACCGAGACGAGTGAAATCAGGAGAAAGAAACCCATTCACCTCATACACCTTGCAAGCAAAGTAAATGGCATGCAAGAGAGGAATAGAAAATACAATTCAAAAGTGAGAAGTGTCATGCAACGGAATGATCCCGGGCGATCGTCTAGGAGGCGGTTGGGACTCCTTGACTTCTGCCTCCTCTGGACTTGACGTCCCTAGATAGAGCCCTGACCAGCTTCGGGGCGTTCAGGGTTGCCGGCATCTTGAAGCCTTCAGCTGGCATCGAAGTTTTAGGGATATTAAAAGTCTCTGGCTTCTTCAGGGTAGGTGTTTTTTCTGTGATTTCGTTTCCGGAGACTAGTATCTTCAGAGCAGCTCTGAGGTGTTTTGTGCCCGGGGGAAAGGCGGCCCTGACAGAATAAAGGGCCCCTACGCACGGATCGAGAATCACCTTGAGATTCCACATCGTAGCAGGCATAGCCTACTAAAAACAGATGTATCCATAGACCAATTTCAATAATCCCTTGATTCATGTGAAATCAGCAATCTGATGCCTGCGTGCGTGAGCCAGCCCGGGTATCGGTTGGTTCTCGTTATCGTCGCCAGAATGATCAGATGCTAGCTTGTCAACCCGTTCAGCTTAGCCCGTAATTTGTTCAAGTTGGTCCCCGGGCATCAAGTACCCCTCGCGGAAAGTAGGCTCATATCCGGAACCAAGACTAATCCCCCCAGCATGGCTTGGTAGAAGGCTAAAAGGGAGGAATCTTGTTGAGCCGTTTGGTGGTAGTATACCTTAACTGAATGTCGTTTGCTTGACGGAGGGCTTTGATCCTTAAAGGTGGGGAAGGAGTGACGGTGCCAGGTTCTGAAAGGGATGTCGTCTCTTTGCGGACAAGAATGGGGTCTTTTCATACAGGAAAGTCATCCACTGGCCACTTCGCAAAAGTAGTCCACTCAATCTATCGGAATATAGGCCCAGTTCATACGACAACCAGTAGAGTGACAGATGAGAAGGCCAAATTCTTGTTACCACGCCACTTGCTCTACCAGTATGATAGGGTCACTTGTATTCGCAGAGTTCTTAGAAATTCTGGGCATGATGCTCTCGCGGTGGTCGACATTCACAAATTGTCACTCGAATCTAACAGAGAATCTTAGCACGAGGACGGCGAATAAAAGTTGGATATTTTGGGAGCCTTTGATGCAAAATCCTTTAAATTTTAGAACAGAGTCTTTGCGAGTATTACTTTAATACAGAAAACCTCATCATAAGGAACAAATTATACCTGATCACCAGTTGATATTCCAATTCGTTGCTTTCATACGACCCGATCCGAAAGGTGTGCAACCACACTAAACCCACTGTAATCATAGCCTGACCTCACAAAACTCCAAACAGTATCACACCTCCAAATTAAATAATCGTAATTGCTCAAAAGTCATCAAGATCAGCAAAGAAGGGTAGCGGTGGTATACCACCGCCTTCCTACAGGATGCCGCTCTTGAGAGGAAGAGAAGATTGTTACGCATCCACAGTACGGCCATTTCTTCTCACTGATATTATCTCCGGTGAGTCGGATCTTAGCCGTTTCGGAGCAGCAACAGGACTTGAGCTGGCACTGTCGATGACTATGACTATAGGGTCTGCTTTAGGAGCTTCATATGGAACGACATCCTCCGGAAGGTTGGATGTGTCAATATCCCCTTGGAAATTTTTTCTTTTCCCCACCATGTCTGGCGAATCGTAAAGTGCTAGCTTCTCAAATGTTCCTAGCATCCCTTCAGCTGCCCAAAGATTTTCCGAAACTCCGTCGATCCTAAACATCTCTTAGCCCAAAACACGAGCGAGCCGGGATAAGTTATTCCATACTTTGACGCGGCCCCTTCTTTTATCCGATTGAATCGGCCCTTGTTCATGCCCTCCAACTTGGACCAGGTAAAACGCAATCCTTCCCGCAGGAATATTAGGCCATGGAACCCAGTCTCATCTATCCGCTCCTGTAGAGCATTTGATAACCACTCTTGGTGATACTTTTGGCGCAGCTCCATGCCGGCTGCAAATAATGGGGCGACGCTGGGGAAAGGGTTAAGAATCGTTCCTAAGTCCTCTTGAGAATAATGGGACTTACATGCATGCATCAGTCGAACTCGGCAAACAAGCAAATATACGGAGGAGCGTGTGGCACAAAGATCCTAGGCGAGGCGGAACAATCGGCATGTCAGGGTTGCTTATCCGGTTGAGCTGAAGCCTAACGCCGATTGCCCAACCATGGACAAGGGCTATAGATATATGCTGATAGCTTCCCACGGTAATTGGAGCGATTGGAGTTGTGTTGATGTCCTTATCTTTGGGATTGTAGTCTGGGGGATAGGTGTCAAGGGCGGAAAACCAAGAGGGAAGCTCAGCATACCACATATCAAGCTCTTCTTCCAGTTTTAACACTCGATCTTCGATGGTTTTTTGGAGTGATTCCTTCTGCTCTTGGGAGGGGTTGCCATTGGATTTAACCCAGAGGGTTCTCCTACGCTTCAACGACCAAGCTTTAAGATAGGTAAGCTTACAACAAAGCACACAGAGCTTCGAGAAGGCAGCGTCAGCTACCAGAAGGGTTGGAGAGTCGGTTGAAATTGGAACGCGGGTGAATGGGTCAACGGTCCACCAATCCTAAATGGATAGAAGTCAATAATAGTACACCCATAACTAATCTGAAAGGGCACATCTAACCTTTGTCATAAATGTTGGGTTTCCGGTAATGCTTGAGGTGGCTACATCCATTCTATTGAAGGCAGCGTAGAGAGCTCTCCCCACTGGCGTCATGTGAGCCCCCTTGCCTAAACCGGTGTCAGTGGTTGGCCTCGATATTTAGAGCATTTGGTACCTCTAGCCAGTATTATGTCCCTTCCTCCCAACATGTGAACACCCATTTTCACGTTTTCCCCATTCCAGATCTTGATGGCGCAGAGTGTAAGGGTATGGTTAAAATAAGTAGGAGCTGGGGGCAAAATACCTCGTAATGGCCTAAGATTATACTTGTAGCGAGGAGTGAGTCTCTTGATCTAAAGTTGGGGTCCGCAACAGCTCTGAAGTGCGCCTTTAACGCTTTGTGATAATGCGAAGCAGCATCGACCGCTACTATGCGTGGGTCTTTTCTCATCAGCCCTATCTGAATTGCTGCTAGAGCCAATATTCCCTCCATCAATCCCGTCGAATCATAAGCCATGGCAGGTATGTACTTTCTGAATAGATCCACGTATGAGGGCGAGGTGTCTGCTAATCGTTTTGCCGAAATATCAAGGTAGGCCTGTAATAATTCCCTAGCGGTGGGGCTTTCCAGACTGGCCGGCCGTGGAGGGGGAAGTGTCATTGTCGATGGATTCCAGCTGTATCACTAAAGTGAGCTACCGTATACTTACCACCAAGGTTCATAACAAGGGAAACCCACCCCGACATTGGCATTGTGATCTCATCCAATACCTTTTGCGAGAAGTGAGGAACGCACTCGGGTATCAAGTCGAGGACGGACTTTCCCGGCAGTACCGGTATTAGACTTTCTCTTGGAAATGTTGGCGATGATATGGATGTTTGTGAATCAGAGCTGGAAATGCTCTCCGAAGGGGAGTCTGCCCCGCTCGAATCTGAGCTATCGCTCATTTGCGTGATGAGGTAGTCGCGCAGCTTCGATGAAGCAACTGGGCTGAGAACAGTCTCCCCAGTGCTTAACTGGAAGAAGTCAGGCACTCAATCATAATACCCTCCCCCAGGAAAAAAAAATCGTACTTACAGAAGGCTTGCGTTTTCTATCCGTTCCCTTCAGCACATCTCGCCGTCGCAGCATCTCCTGCAGGAATATTTCCACCCCTCCTATAATTTTCACCGTCAGTACTGAGCCTTAAAAGGATCGCCCCTAAAAAGACAGCCTTCCAAACTTTATTCACCCAGCCTGCGTGCAACTTTCTTGCTTTGGTTGCTCATTTTTTCGCCTCCCCCTCCTCCTCCTCTCCTCCTCCTCTCCTTCTCCTTTTTTTCTTCCAATGATTCACTCGGGATTGGGTTCATACCCATTTGGTTTTCCACCTCCCGTATTACCACCGAATCATTACCACGCAATAGCTCCACCTCTTCTCCCTCTGTCCCCTCCAACCTGGCATCCAACCCTGCGGCAAACCTATGCGATGGAGGTAGGCTCTCCATAGTTTCTGATTCGTAAAGTAGATTTCAATTGTGGGTATTGGGCAGCTGGCAAACCTTCAACTAGGGATGGCATTGTCGCCGGTCCTCGTTCAGGGGTGTAAAAGCAGGCTCTTATCCAACGGTTTATTGATTAGATATTGCAAAGTATGTTTTCTTTTCCTTTCGATATGCGTGATTGCAATGTGCCTCGAAGGGGCAGTTATTCCTAGGTGACAGTGATAGATAGCCCCCCCCAGGAACGAGATCGGTAGCTCCAGAGGAGGATCTCTTCCTTTTATAGGTATTCGTAAAAAAAGAAGTTGGGCAATAACCCGAAGCGGGGGCACAGAAGACACAGCAACCCTGACAAGCTATCCAGCGGCCTCCCAATTATTTATCAAAACTATTTTTTATCTTATCCTCTCGAGTCTACCGGTACGGTACGGCAACCGATGGTGGCTTGTGGCTGTTCGGTACCTTTCCTGAAGAACGAGAGTAAGGAGAGACAGTCTTTCGGGCGGCTGCAGTCCGCAAGCAGCTAACAGCCGTTTTTCCAAACCTTGAAATCCCGAAATGGAAGTCCCATTGGCCGAGTGGGGTGGTGTAACAGTAGACAGCTATATTTGTAGGGCTGTTGCGATGCTTCGCCTCTTCCCGCCTCACACGGTGCGAGTACTGTACAGTACGGTACTCGTGGGTTAACAAGAAAATGCAGAGAGAAAGGGTGCAGTGCAGTGCAGCAACTGGAACCGTGTCAATGGCTCTCCTCGTTTAGAACCTTGAGGACCCAGAAATCGGTCAAACCTGAGCTGAAATTGGGCTACCTGCTGCATACACAGGTAGGCTACGAATATAGCTCGTTATGCGGCAAAATGAAAACAAAAAGCACGGCGACGAAAGAAAAGAGGAAGAAATCTCAATATGGAAGAGGCATTGCTATCTGCAGAGATAGGATGCGGCGTGGAGCAGGGAGAAGAAAAGAAGGAAATAGCGTTGGGGGTTAAATGATAAAGGGGTGTACTCGAGTAGAGAGAGGGGGGGGGGAGTGCGAGAAGAGATCATCCCTATTCGGACTTCTTTCTCACGCTATTCACAAACAACTTTTGTGCTGAATCCCTTTTTGTTGTATTTGGGGTGTTGACCAAGATACATCTAAGCCGCATTTGCAAATGGGGCTCTCTTCATTCCTCCCCCCCTCACAAGCGTCTGACATTCTCCAGGATGGGCCCCGCAGTCTATCACATCGTACTCGAGCATGGTACCACACTCATTTGTTGAGTGGGGCACGATTGGGTAAGGGTGCCAGATATCGTTCTAAACCGCTAATTTTCAGCTCCTAAATAACGCCGAGTTCTGCCGTTTCTAGCTAGACAAGAGTACAAGAGTGCAAGAGGGCACCATAGTGCTCTTATAACTTCGGTCGATTTTAGTCGAGTTTACCACAAACGGTTTTCCATACATGAACACAGCATACTGTGCTCGTACATACATCAGCTACATACAGACCGGTACATCCACCGGCGCTAGGAAACCATTAAGCCATAGGTATTAGGGTGGCCTCTCCTCTCTCGGCCGACGAAAAAAAATCTCCCCAACATTAGTAGGTAAGTGGATGAAAAAAAGTAAGAGGGCACTGGCGTGGAGGAGAGGAGAAAGATTGAAACCCAAGCAAAAGCACTGCACGAGTAATTTAAGATCGGTGCAACCAGAATGTAACATAACCGGGCCAGAGCCGGACCCGGAACAACGTAAAACCATGTGGAAAGGGAGCAGTCCGCCACAAAAAAGTCATGTTAGATAGCCGGCACACTGCCATTTCCATAAATCCCGCGTCTCAGGCAGGTACTTGTACGTGTATCGGAGGCTCATGCACGCTACCGCTGCTGCTGCCGCTGCTCTTTTCGAAGCGCCCACCCCTTTATTGCCATTACACAAGTTATCCAACCCATGATCAGGACGGTAAACCCAATAATTACAGTGAGGACGAACATTGCGTCCCCATTCGCTCGGTCTAGTGCTGCAACTGTGTCTTTGTTCTGCATCGAGTGATGTGGTTAGCAACCCCAGATGGTCTGCGCTTTTATCTCTTGTACTACTAGAGGCACGTGCAGTACGCTGATCAAAGTCGAAGGTCAGAACTCTCTGGAAATAGACTTACACTTGCCATAAACACAAGCCCACCCGCCATGAGGCAAAATGACCCGATAATTTCAGTTGGGGGCCTGGATGGATAGTAAGAGCTCAAAGGTGACAGATATAGCAGAACGTAAGTGAAAAGCCTGAACACGCCAAACGTGGCCAAAAGAGTTCCCCACTGTGCACATGTCAGCCGCCGTGACCTATATGACTGCTGGGCCTAGATATACTTGAGCGTGGATCTTGGTTGACAGTGCTGAGGATTGGTGATGCTGGCTCATCATGACCCCAAGGCAGAATATCACAAGTGCCGGGAGAGGGTTCAGCGGCATCTTATGATCCGCGATATTTGGTTGCCGTGGGGTCTCGGTATCGTAGGATCTTCCATTTTCACCGACTTGAATAATGATGCTCTGGTTTAGGACGTTCCTTATCCGCTGCGATTCCACAAGCATACCGCACTATCCCGAATTAGTCTTTCCCAATGCAACTCTTCGGAACATCAGAAGACACACAAGGCCGGCTCCAAAGAACATAAAAGCGATCGAGACGTGCTCCAAGTCTCCGTGGGACCAAGCCCCACCCTGCCCAGCAAGACGCTCGAGGAATACGTTCGACGCCCCGTAGGCAAAGATTACGGCACATTCGATCATTTCAGCTGAGGGTATTCTAGATCTCCACTTGCCACCGTGCCCCTGGGGTGGCTTGACGTTCCAGGCCTAATTGGTAGCACATTAGGAAACCGCTCCTCCGGCCGTGAGGAAGTGCCATACCCATCCAAGCTCACCAAAAGCACCAAGCCAACGCCCGAGCGTTAAAACGCCGTAGAGGAAAAATATTCCGCCTTTTATGAAATGCGCAAGCCCATTGAATACTCGAGTTTCCATCTACTCAAACCAAAAAAACCATCCAGTTAGCCAATCCTCGCAGAAAACAAGAAAATCCGCCTCGGTTTAGAATACTAACGAATATCCCACTTGCAGTCACGATACCGAGTGATATCTGGGCGAACCCTAAAACAACTAAAAGCCTAGCGATAAGCGAATACAAAGCGTCGCTTATCCCCAAAACCCTGAGTCTGATAAAAGACGGCAAGTACCGCGACAGGAACGACTCAAGCCAACTAGTATTCGTCAAGCGCTCCATCAACGTCACCTTATCGTTGGCATGGCCCTCTACAAGCGGTAAATCCACACCTTCAAAATTCCCATAACGACGATTTTCCAGAGATGAGGTAGACGGAGATCGAGAATGATATTCATCCGAGCCCTGCCCACTATCGGTAGAGTGGCGCTGAAAAAATGTATGGTGATGATGATGATGGCTATGATTATGGTGGTTGTGACGATGATCCTCAAGATCCTGGGCCGGCACCGGGATAAACCCGGAGGTTTCTTCCTTTGTACCACCAAGATTCCGGGTACAGAGTGCAAGTCTAACCGCCCTCCCCAAGACCCCCAGGATGGACTGCGCAGCTAATATCCAGATGATGGCCCATCCGAGCTTGTGATGTGAGTTGTTGGGATATAGATCTGGGGTAGCACCATTGTAAAGGATCGAGAGGAATACACCGGAACAATGAATTGTGAGGAAAAGTAACTGGGTTGGAAGGTGGTATCTTGAACCTGCGATTGCAAGGACAACGGCTGGTGCACGTGTCAATAGGGTGGTTGGGGGGGATTTAAGAAGAAGAAAAAAAGAATTATTGGAGACTGTGAAGGCCTTACCTATAGGCAAGACGACGATCCAGCCCATGCTCATAAGAGCGATATGACCATACAACAGCCCCTTATGGTCGGGATGCGCAAAATAGTAAGGAAGGGTATCTAACGGCTCGGGAGCTGGGAGAACGCTATGATCCGAGTGACCGCCCTCATGGCCACCATGATGATGGTGGGGCTCCTCGCCAGCGGAGGCTAATTGTAAAGATGAAACTGTCAGGCCCGCGAGCCAGAACAGCGCAGCTCGATTAGACATGTCTGTTTCCCTCTCTCCCTGGCACAGTATTGCACTCGTCGGATTGCGAAAAAATTTGACCCATATAATTTACTCTATCACTAGGGAAAGGGGAGGAGGAGATGGAGGGTACCCTAAGCCCACTTATATATTTCAAATATACTGTAATACCGGCATGGTGGCATACTACCAGTATCTATAACATTCTAGTTCGAACTTTAATTCTATTGTAAATCCGGAATTGGGAGCCTAATGGGGGGGTGGGGAAGAGGGAAGGAGATATTGAAAATTGTGCAATACTGGTATAACCCCCGGGCCCCGGCAAGCCCAGTCCCTAGAAACGAAAGTTCACAGGCCTTCCTTTCCTTAGAAGGAAGCGTGAGCCAGAAACACGAGGTAAAAAAAATTGAAGGGTGAAGGGGAGAAAATCATTGGACGGGATGACGTCGTAGATGGTTGCGATCGATAAGTTACTGATACCAGTAATCACTTTGCCAGTAATATACGAGTATTAGATTACTATAACCACGGGGGAGGAGCAACTGGAATGTGACTCAATCATGAGCCATGCCCTCCATGCAAGCAGAATATCATGATCTAGACTTTTACTCGTACAATACCGGTGCTCGAGTAAGTCACCGGTATCCTACTAAACAAGAGTGCCAAGCTTAAAATGCATTCTTCAACAACGTGGGCACTCTCTCCAAATACGAGGACTGTGATCCTCGTAACAAACAAGCACACGGAGCTTGTGAAAGAAAAGAGGGAAAAGGAAAGGAAAAGAAAGGAAGATACCGTCGCCAGAACAATGGGGGACCTTTCTTTTTTTTTTTTCATCCCCTTTTTGTTCTAAGCCCTAAACAAACCCAAAATCTCTGAGCAAGGCTTACATAGGGCTCACTTGATTCGGGGGTGGTGAATTTGTAATCCATGTGGGCTTCACCGTGCTTCCCGATTTGCCGCGTTGTCTGATCCGACCATCCGTCTTGGAATCCAAGACTCTTGGAGGGTCAAGTTAATTGTATACGAGTAGTATACGGTAGGGGGAAAAAAGTGACTTTGGACTCCTAGAGTGCGGTAGGGACCCACCACCACCGTATCATACTCGAGTACGGTAATAATGCCCGATGCTGATGTGTGCTGCGTTAACGTAAGAGAGAGGAGTATGGTTATACTGTAGTACCTGTCTGATCTTGGATAGGGTAACTCGCGTTTTCCCACAGTTTCGCATGGCTTCTCTTTTCCTTTGACATTCCATCCATCCTCATGCTTGCTAATCCAACAAGCTCGAGAGTTAATTTAATGGGAGCCCACCTGATACGAAAAATCACTCGATAGGTTATCCAAAAGAGAAAGGAGGGGAACAAAAATCTACCCCTCTTTGCGATTCCTCTACTTCTAGAGACATACATACATTTCTCTTGATTGATTTCGAATTTGAGCTCTTCGCGGGTGCCCCACCGGTATTCCCTTGCTAGGTGCCGAAAACAAAAGAAAAAAATCCCTTTTACCATGCCGTTGTCGTGCGATATGAAGTTCTGCCAATATTTCTAAGCGGACTGGGAAACCTTCCTGCTAAGCTACAGGGCCGAATGGTCCGCTTATTTCTCCCATTTGATACGCTTGCTCTCGAAAGAAGAGTAGCACAAGAACTCATTACTTAAACCTTTGGAATGTCGAATTCCGAATTTCGTTGCTCGAACTCCAGCCCGGCGAAAAAGCTTCTCCACTAGTTCCCTCATTACCTGGCCCGTGCATATCATAATGCGTGTGGGTGGTCGCTCTGCAGTGTTGCGACCATCATTGTCGTGAGATGTGGTTGCAACTTCTGTTGGTGCTACCCACGGCCTCATTAGCCAACGAGCTGTGAGGGCCGCTACGAGCGGAAAAGTTGGTCAGTCCATGGGCTTGAGATGTCAACAAAAACTGAATCCCCGTAGTAATCCTTGCGCCCCCGAAGGAGCTCAGGTAAAACCTAATATAATAATCGGAAATTCATGATGCAGGAGCTACCAACAAGTCACCTACATTTGGTTTGGCAGTCGTTGCTAAGAAAAGGCGGGTCAATTAAGATCCGATCGAACTTTCCCTTCAGCTCTGAAGGCAATCTGAGAGGGTATTGAAAATCGTAGTGTATGAACTCCGGAAACATATCAAAGCGCTTATCAAATTCTAATAAGCGGACTTTGGTAGAGCCCGCTATCCTTCCTGCTGCCTATGCTTCGTATTTTGAGAAGGTTAGCTAATATGAAGATTAAAGAGTCATCTATGGACCCTCCACTTGAAAAATGGCCCCTCCTAAAGTCGCCCCCCCTCCAGAGGTACAAACACACCTTTAATTCTTGGATTTTCACAAAGACGCTCGGAGCCGAGATGATTCCGACCAGCGTCTCTTCTGTGGCCCCATCAAGAATCTCCTCCGCAAGCGTCTCCGCTGTAGTAGAATCATACCAGAACTAGGGCACAATTTTAGAACAAATTCATTCACTGACGTGTGGTGCCATGCAAGATTTCGCGGGAGGACAGAAGAGGAAAGAAAAACACTCCTCCCCCGCCTCTCCCCCACCAGCGGTACCGCAAACCTTGAGTTTTCGCCCTCTCACCTACCTGGCTCTGCTGCCAATCCTCCTCGAAATCCTCCATGGTAATAATCCTCTGCCTTTCCTCATACTCCTTCTCTAGAGTGGCCTTCAAATCCTCAAAGCGTTTCTGTCGCTCATCTTTCTCCACGAGAAACGAGTTCAATGCTTCGAGCGCGGTTGATGAGAGTCTTCGTAGCTTACGGAACAATAATTAGTGGTCGGGATCAAACACACAAGTACTGGGGAGGAACAGACTGGAGCTCATCATCGCTATCATCTTCCGCCTTGCTAGACGACATCGAAAAAAATTCGTTTCGAGGAGAAGAGAAGAAAGTGGGGGTGCGGTTGTATTTGACTTGTGCAGTTGGCGTTCGTAAAGCCACACTAACCGAAAAACTTGAATTGGTTCTAGCGCGGTTGGTGGCGTTTTTGAACGCCCCTACAGTACGAGTACGACCGACACGGTGCTGGTAAGGTTGAAGAACTCATCGCCGTCATGACAACATTGAGACAGATGTCGGATCCCCATATCCAAAAATTTATCATCACACCGGTAAAACCAGCCACTGGGAAATAAGCCCAATTCCAATAAGGCCTAAAAATAGTTACGTTAGAAGGGCCAATTTCTGAGATAGCCGAGTGATACTTCGTGATTGCTCACCCCGCCAGCACCCATTTCACGATGGTCCTTAAAATATGGCACTAGTGGCGGCGGGAGGCCCGCCATAAACATTTCGAGGCCTTGAGTTCAGTAGTGTCGGAGTAATACGGAAAGGATAGATCGAGCATCTTGTATCGAAGAAAAATGCCGGGCTACTATTACAACACCTACGATACCTGTACAGTACTGTACCTGTACTACCCCGGTATACCATGAGTGCTATTTGGCTATTGACTGGATACTATCGTATAGTGTCTAGGATAGGAGGAGTGAGCTACCGTACTCTTTCCTATGAGATTTCTAGTATCAGAAGTAGCGACTTCCAATCCAATGAGCTATACCTTCCTCACTATTCGCTGAAGCACTAATTTGAAGAGATAGCTTACTTTTTAGTGGCCTTATCACTCACAATTTGAGCCCGGCACTCTTGTATTCAAAGATGCTCCCAAGCTGAACCTAGAACTATCCTATCCTAGGCCCGTCCTTGTAGATTTCCGCGAGATATCACCCTTTGGGACTCAGCCAGATGAGCTTTTCAGATCCTTCGCTGCGAGTTTCGGGTTTAAAAACACAGTGTGACGAGAGAGGTGACCCGTAACCTTAACAAGAAATTGAAAACCGGGGTAGCCAAGATTCGACGGAAATCTGGTGCATCTACCGTATCATAACAACACGATATGGATCGTCGAACCCCGGTACCGTAGCTCACGCACTCAGTCCCGCTCCCCCTCTCACCCGGCAGATGGGATCAGGGTTAGGTGTTGGATACGACATCAACATCGGGCTCGATTTGGCAGAGCGTCAGATTCAGGGATATTTTCAGCCTCATTTATGCTATGAGACATATTTTGTGCGCGCGCCGTGGAACCTTGAACTTCGCACTCGGTGAACCACCGCCTCTCACTCCGCGTTGAGAAAGAGAGAGAGAGCGAGCGCCGCTGCATCTGCTACGACCAGATCTCCGAGTTCAAGTCGCCGCTTCCACCCCTCTCCCTTTACCGCGTCACTACCAACCACACACACACCTCTCACACCCACCACCCACCACCCC
>QLOI01000978.1:0-12278 GCA_003313605.1 Tuber umbilicatum
TGTTTAGGGTGCAAGCCAGGTGGAGGAGGAAGGTAGTAGGGTACCAGCCAGAGGATCCCAAGGTCAGGCGGGCCGGCGAAGGGAGGGAGGAACCGTATCGAAGTGACGGAACCAAGATGGAGGAGAAGGGGGGGCAGTAGGGTGCCAGCCGATCCCATGGAGAGAGGAGAGGAGGGGTAGACCCAGGCGTGATTCAACTATCGGAAACGTGTTCGTGTCCTGCGAGGCGGTTCCCAAGCACCCTCACACATCCAGGATTATTACCGCTTCTCTCATGTAGTCCCTTTATTCTCTGAGAGGAAGCGTCACTAAGTGGAAGGGATACCACCACCAGGATGTGTGAAGGGAAGGAAAGTGGCGAAATCGACCGTGGCCTGTTGGAAAAACACCTAAGGGGATTCCCAGGTTTCCGCTTACCGCAAACTGTATTCCCAGCCGTCTGAAGAAACCAGAATGGGTATACCCGACCGTGCAAATGTTAAGCGAGGTGCCAAACAAAAGCGGGGAAGTGAGGTAAAACAACATCCCAAGATGTTGAGATGGGGTAGGAGGAGCGGTCTTGAGGGTAGACCTTAAGAGAAAACAGTAAAGATGATGCCCAAAGGCAAGAAAGTGATAAAAGTGATGGCCAGCACCCCTCAAGAGAGAGGGTGCTAGACCCGAAAAGTGGTGATAGTTTCTCTGGTGTTGAGACGTTCCCGATTAGGAAGTAAATTTCAATGACCGGAGTTGTAACGGAGACGGAGGATGTGCCGGCAAGGCTCCTGCCCGCATCTAATTGTTTAATTACAGCTTCACTTCCGCCGGACATATCGAACGATATCACCTGAAGGAATGGTCACCACTATATTTGTCACAGCATCATGCAGAGTTCCTATCTCCAATAGTGCTCATCCACACTAAACTGTTTGCCCCGCAGAGCTTCAATCTGTTCGATTTACCTGCAAAACCCCACTTCTCAACAATTATACGCCATGAAATGAAGTAGTTTTAAAGCAAAAATGTATGCGAAAACACGACTGATAACTAGTGAGAAAGATTTGTTATTCAGAGACCTACTCCACTTAAGCCTATCTTACCACTATATCCAGCCTTTGCCTTTCACCATTCCCTCTGTTCTCTTAATCCCTGCCTGCACCGATGGATTCTTATCAACCCCGGTAGGCCCCCACCACCTCCTGCTACCAAGACAACAATGCAGCCTTGCTTTTACTATGGAGGTCCTCGAGTTGGAAAGATATTTATCAGTTCACTTGTGGAACTCAGGTTACGCGATTAGGCGAGAGGACAAAGCATTCACACCACAGGTGTTTACTTTGTAACGACCCTGCTGGATCTTACAGTAGACTTAGTCTTATCCCATGCCAGAGCTTGAAAGGGTTATGGTTAGGCTAGTCAAGTAACTCTATCAAAGGGTTACCATGTGGACTAAGCAAATGGTAATGCTTAGACTGCAAACGAGGAAAGGTATACCAGGTAGGTAGGGAAAGTCTACACTGCGAGTTCGGAAGGTCTCCGAGAGTTCTGGTGAGTTACCCTACCTAAGGCAGGTAGTTACCCTACCTTAGGGAGTATAGTTACCGTACCTTGGCAAAGAGGTTACCCTACTTTTGGATTGGAGTTACCCTACCTTGAGCGTAAAAGGTTACACAAAGTTTCGGGAAAAGTCATAGGATTGTTTGCTATGCAAGATTATATAGGAGGTTCGAATCTGGGCTCAATCGGAAAATCTGTTGTTGGGCTACGAACCGAAGAAAATCTTGCCCTTGGCGAACATTGAGAAATCTGAGTCCCACACCCCCCTCTGGCCCCAATGTACAGCCAATGCGTCATGGGCCAACAAAAGAGAAGTTGCTGGTTTACTAGTCAGAGGGTATGATTGAAGACGGCGGTGTAATACCGTATACGTTGTCGCTGTCCTTCCGACCGGAAGCTGTTCGCAGGATATATGAGGGGGTATGGGGCGATCAAATGGTTACATGAGAAGTCATTCTTGAGTGTATACACTACTGATCCTTATAGGCCTACGGTGGTAGGTCCGTAAGGTGTGATGGAAGCCCAGGAGGCCTCCGGTTAAGTGGTAGACCTTCGACTCCCGTATGTCTCTGAAAGACTGTAAGGTGTCTAGAGGTTGTTAGCGAGCTCTAGATCGTAGTAGTCTTATTTTGTCTGCGTTGTTTATTGTCAGTGGCTACGGGTAGTGCCCGTATAAGCTAATGGCTTATGTATCTCATCACGGGAGTCCGTAGACCAAGCTATCTTGTCGCAGGCAGTAGAGAAAAGAGACTTGTAAAAAAACGAAATGGCACCATTGAGTGGTTGTCTACGAGACTTGCATAGACGAATACGAATGGGACAGTGAGTTCGATATTAGACTAGCTTATCAGTAACCTGTTAGTTCGCCACTAACAGGACAATGGTGTGAAGAGTTTTTCTCCTGCAGTTGGTCGCGTGTATCAGGATACTGCATGAACACTTCAAGTCGGATAATGAACTAGCAGAGCCGGCTGACATTCGGTAGAATGTTAGCCCGAGGCCCAGAGGAGATGGGCATGCTCGCGATGGTGGTGAGCTTAGGAGTGATGGAGAGGAGCTGGCAATATAATTCTAGTTAAGTATATGCGAGACCTCTTCTCCTAAGACGATCAACTATCCTCTCGAGAACTTATTGAGTAAAGCTGCAGCTTAACGATATTAAGTTTCACCGTTGAGGTTTTCTCTCTTACATATTTGTTCTTCACTTTGCTTACGAAGGAAGCTTCGGTACAGCCGCATCCTTGGGATCGATCTTCCCACAGGGAGCCCCCGTTACATACTTTAACTACACTGTGTAAAAGCAGCAGCCTACAACGAATATGCTAGGTTTTTGCAGAAACAGGTTATTAGAGAGAGGGAAAAGACTTTGTGGGAAATATTGTTAGCCTTTCAAGAGCAGAAGGAAGTCACTTGTGGATGAGGGCAGCGATCCCAGGGTGTCATGTGGATGCCACAGGCCATTACACTCTCGCCATGCACAGCCTCATCTATAGACATCCCAAACAAGTACACAATAGCGTACCAAGTCATGCCGCTTAATTTGCTACAACAGACCCCCAAAATAATGCCTGCAGATACGAATATTAATCCTTTGAAGGCCTCATGTTCGAGCAGAGATCGAAAAGCGTCTTCGTGGAGGAGCGATAAGAGTACCGATCGACCTCAGCATAGACGATAGCACAGTATAGAACGAATTGGCTGTGGTGCAATACTGGGAACTGTAAAGCAGCAAAAGCTCCTCCATTTCTATAGCATACCCACGTCCGTATCTTTCTTTACCAATCGGCAAGCGCATACTGAAAGGTTTTTCGAATAACAATGGCGTAGGTAGCGCCTATGCAGAATATGCCCAGTAGTCTGCAAGAACTGCTCCCAGGAGAGCTTACCTATTCAGAATTCGTGTGTCATGAACTGCTTTGTTGTGAGGGATTGCTAGATAGGATGTGTGTGTGCAAGGGGCATATGTGCAGGTCCAATGGGTATGGCAAGCATGCTGAGCAGCATCAGAATTCCGACATAGTATACGTTTGCCTTACACTAGGCGGGCTACAGATAACTCTTATACCTCGATAGTATCTCCAATTTTCTTTCTCGCTTGTGGGCCTGACTCAACCAAAGTAAGGGCTCTCTACCCTGAATCTCACTTAAGATACCGCAATAGTACAGCAGTGCTCAGGTCAGCGGACTACTCTTCTACCTCAATGTCATCCTCAATTTTTCTTCCTGGCTTGCGGGCCACACTCCAACCAAAGTAAGGGCTCTCTACCCTGAATACCACTTAAGATACCTTGATAGCACTGCAGTCCTCTGGTTAGCAGACCACTCTTATACCTCAATGTCATCCTGAATTTTCTTCTCGGCTTGCAGGCCACACCCCAACTAAAGTAAGGGCTCTCTACCCTCAATTACACTCAGGATACAATGGTGGCGCAGCAGTGTACTGTTTGGCGGACCACTCTCATGCTCCAATGATACCCACTATTATCTTCCCTACTTATGGACCACACCCCAACTAAAGCGAGGTCTCTCTACCCTAAACCATGCTCAAGACACTCAGACATCACAGCAGCGCTTAGGGCACACCCTAAGCCAATACTCAGGTCAGCAGACCACTCTCATACTCCAATTGCACCTCCAATTATCTTCCCTGCCTGCTGGCCATAGTCTAACAAAAACAAAAACTCTCTGCGTGGAACCAAGCTAAAGACATCCCAATATCACGCCAGTGCTCATTTCCAATCTCACAGTCTATTCTTCTACCCTTATAGCATATACCTTTTTCTCATCTGCAGACAAAGTACGAACCAACAAACAAAAGCGATATACATCTCTGTCAAACCCAAAACCCCTCCTGAAGCTCAAGGAACCCAAAGGAGATACACACAACCTACGCTCTCAACACTATGGAACCATCCGGATATCTCATAACGCTCCATATTCTGCAGTGCCCAGCCTTAATGATGCACAAACTACTACATGCCGGAGGGCATCAACTGCCTAAGGAATCAGAAAACCAATACCATCTTCCTATTGTCAAAGAGTGTAAAAACAACCCCCCACATCAAGAAAAGAAGGCATCCACGGAGACTCAGGCCAGCGACAAAGTCCTCGAAACACAACCCAGGCAGACCGCTTTCCATGAGAAAGAGAGCACAGCAAAACTACTACTCAGACAAGACAGGGTCAACCTCCACAATCCAGTTAACGAAGACCAAACACTATTCTTCTGGGCTGCTTACAGCAGGTGGACAGGAGTGGCAAAAATAGTGGTTGAACGAGATAACATCAACCCTGTCAAACCAGATAAGGACGGCCGAACACAACTCTAGCGGGCTGCTTATAATATACACAAGGCAGTGGCGAAGATGTAGTGCGAATGGGACAAAATCAGGCCCAGCAAGCTAGCTAACATTGGCCGAACATCTAACGGGAGTAGTCGTGGTTTGTTTTGAAAAGATCCAAGGTACACTCTAGTATTCAGAGATCAGGTGTTGTAGGGGTTTGTTAGGCATATGCAATTCCCACACCCCCCTCTGGCGCCGATGTAGGGCCCAGACGTCGCCTGCAGTATGGTATTGTAACGGAGGCTCCCTATGGGAAGATGGATCCCAAGGAGGCGGCCGTACCAAAGCTTTCTTCATATGCAAAGTGAAGAACAAATATGTAAGAGAAAAAACCTTAACGGTGAAACTTAATATCGTTAAGCTGCAGCTTTACTCAATAAGTCTCGAGAGGATGGTTGATCGTCTAAGGAGGAGAGGTCTCGGATATACTTAACTAGAATTATATGGCCAGCTCCTCTCCATCACTCCTAAGCTCACCAGCATCGCGAGCATGCCCATCTCCTCTGGGCCTCGGGCTAACATTCTACCGAATGTAAGCTCGCTCTGCTAGTTCATTATTCGATGTGATGTGTTCCTGCAGTATCCTGATACATACAATCGACTGCAGGAGAAAACTCTTTATATCACTGTCATGTTTGTAGCGAACTAACAGGTTTCTGATAAGCTAGTCTAATATCGAACTCACTGTCCCATTCGTATTCGTCTATGCAAGTCTCGTAGACAACCATTATGTTTGACAAGTCTATGGTCTTCTACTGTCTTCGATAAGATAGCTTGGTCTACGGACTCCCGTGATGAGACACTTAAACCATTGGCTTATACGGGCGCTACCCGTAGCCGCTGGCGATAAACACCTCAATCAAGATAAGACTACTACGATCTAGAGCTCGCTAACAACCTCCTGACATCTTACAGTCTTTCGGAGAAATACGGGAGTCGAAGGTCTACCACTTAACCGGAGGCCTCCCTGGCTTCCGGTATACCTTACATACCTACCAGCATAGGCTTACAAGGATCAGTGGTGTATGCACTCAAGAATCACTTCTTGTGTAACCATTCGATCGCCCCTTGCCCCCTCATATATCCTGCGAACAGCTTCCAGTCGGAAGGATGGCGACAACGTATATGGTATTACACCGCCGTCTTCAATCATAGGCTTTTACTAGTAAACCAGCAACTTCCCTACAGTTGGCCCATGACGCATTGTCTATACATCGGGGCCAGAGGGGGGTGTTGGACTCAGATTTCGCAATGTTCGCCTAAGGCAAGCTTTTCTTCAGTTCGTAGCCCAACAACGGATTACCCGATTGAGTCCAGATTCAAACCTCCTATATAATCTTGCGTAACAAACAATCCTATGACTTTTCCTGAAACTTTGTGTAATCTTTTACGTTCTAGGTAGGGTAACTCCTATCCAAAAGTAGGGTAACCTCTTTGCCAATGTAGGGTAACTATACTCCTTAAGGTAGGGTAACTCGGCGGAACTCTCTGAGACCTTCCGAACTCGCAGTGTAGATTTCCCTACCTACCCAGTATACCTTTTCTTGTTCCCAGTATATGCATTACCATTTGCTTAGTCCATATGGTAACCCTTTGATCGAGTTACCTGACTAGCCTAACCGTAACCCTTCCGGGCTCCGGCATGGGATAAGACTAAGTCTACTGTAAGATCCAGCAGGGTCGTTACATCACCTCTCTTTTCTACAGGGCCGCCCTCGCCCTCTAGCATTTTCATTTATTTCCCTCTTCCCTGCCTACTACCCTATGATCCCTGGGTTTCAACGGGTATCATTAATGGAAATCTACGAGGGCTTGTGTGCTTGTTTCCTCTAACATCACATACGGTTCCCTGGAGTTATCCTCGCGACCATAGCCCTTCCCAGCTACCAAATATTGGACAAATCGCTTGGGGAATTTATGACGAGCTCCCCCATACCAACCGCTGTCAAGAATGGTCTCTATAACATAACTAGGCTCATTATCTATTATATCGGGAATGGGTACCTCTACTGTACGCCTGCCAGTTGAGTCCTCCCTATATGGTTCTAAGAGGCCAAAGTTGAAGACTGGATGTATACCCCAACGTTCGAGGAGTTGAATTTCATAAGCTGCTGAACCAACCTTTTGTAAGACCACAAATGGTCCGAACATACGATGATCAAGTTTTTCCATCGGTCGCTTGGTTCCTATGTTTTCTCGGTTCAACATTACTCGATCGGCCCTCTTGGCTTGACCAGCATTAATATCCCTCAACGTAGTATACTCCAGTGCTGGCAATCTTTTCTAATCATGCCACTTCCGTTGCCTCTCTTGAGCCTTATGTAAAGTGTCTCAAATTTCCATCCCTGTCCCTTCCCAATCCTTAACTAATAGCTCACTGCTTGGGTGTATACCTTGACTTTCTGATACAGACCCGGACCAATCTGTTTCTGGATTAAACCCATAATTGATCTCAAAGGGGGACACCTTAGTCGATTCCGATGTTGAAGTGTTAAAAGCATATTCCGCCAAGAGAAGTAGCTCTGCCCAGTCGTCCTGCTGGTAGGAACAATAACTCCGAATGTATTGCTCCAAAGTCTGGTTTACCCTTTCAGTTTGCCCATCAGTTTCAGGGTGGAAAGCCGTGGAAACATTCAGCTTAACTCTTAGCAATTACATTAAGCTAGTCCAAAACTTAGAGGTTAATCAGCTATTACAGTCCGATATGATACTCTCTGGTAGACCATGGAAACGCCAAACCTCCTTCAGAAACATAAGTGCTAAGTCACCTATAGGTATTTCAGTTGCCAAAGGTATAAAATGAGCTATCTTCGAGAACCTGTCCACTATGACCCAGATTTTCGTATACCCTTTTGACTCCGGTAATGCCACAATAAAGTCCATAGAAATCGCCTTCCATGGTCGTAGCGGTACCTCTATAGGTTTAAGTAGTCCAAACTTCTTGTGTCGTGCAGTCTTACTGCGATGGCATATATCACCTGTGCGAACATATTGTGTGACATAATCATCCATCTTTGGCCTGTAGAAGTTTGCCCTAACTCTTTCCATATTTTTGTATGTCCCAAAATGTCCAGCTAAGGGAGAATCATGTGCAGCCTCCATGATTGTACCTTTTAACCCCTCATCCGCAGGTATGTACCAACGGTTCTTGTAAAGGAGTAGGTCCTTCTCAATCGTAAGGTTAGGATCAACTCCCTTGGATTCTTCCTTAACCGAATCAAGGACCTTCAGGTATTCCTTGTCTCTTGATGCAACCTGCTTGAGTTGCTCTAGGAATGTGGACTGTAAACGGAATCCTTGGCACGCCTGCAACAACTGTGGTCGCAAGATGTCCCGCTCCTGTTGAACAACCCATTGCCCAGGGCGAAAAAAGCTTTGCATAGAATTTGATTGAGAATTACCCCCCCCTTCAAGGCGGTAGTCCCTACGCCTAGACAGTGCATAAGCCTATTCATTCAACCTTCCTTCACGGTATACCACCCAGAAGTTGATCGGTTGTAAGTACTCAGCCCAGCGATGTTGTCTACGGTTTAGAATCTTGAGACGGTTAAAATATTCCAAGTTCTTATGATCAGTGTAAATGGTAACCTGATCCGCTACCGACCGTAGTAAATGATCCCATTCCTTGAACGCTGCCACGATCGCAGTCATTTCCTTATCATGGATATCATAATTTATTTCTGCTGGGGAGAACTTTCTACTGTGAAAGGCTACGGGATACCATTTATCATCCTCACACAGTTGGGACAATAGGGCTCCTAAAGCCAAGTCACTAGCATCGGTTTCCAGCTTTGTCTGACATTCAGGGTCAAAGTGTACTAATATAGGTCCTGTTGTAAATTTTTCTTTCAAAAAATCAAAGGCCCCCTGACATGCTGGTGTCCAATGGAATTTGATATCCTTCTTTGTCAGGTCTGTGAGAGGTTTCGCAATCTTGCTGAAACCTTCGATAAACCTACGGTAGAAGTTGACAAAGCCTATAAAGCTCTGGACCTCAAGGACACTATTGGGTGGTAGCCATTTCTTAAGTTCGACTACCTTTGCCACGGTCATGGATATTCCGCGATCAGATATCTTATATCCGAGAAATTCAACCTCTCTCTGATGGAAGGTTGATTTCTTTATGCTAACGCATAAGCGCGCTTTCCTAAGCCTTTTCATTACCCTACGAACTAGGGAGACATGTTCCTCCATTGTTTCAGAGTAGATCAATATATCTGTAACGACCCTGCTGGATCTTACAGTAGACTTAGTCTTATCCCATGCCGAAGCCTGGAAGGGTTACGGTTAGGCTAGTTAGGTAACTCTATTCAAAGGTTACCATGCGGACTAAGCAAATGGTAATGCTTAGACTGCGAACGAGAAACGGTATACCGGGTAGGTAGGGAAGTCTACGCTGCGAGTGCGGAAGGTCTCCGAGAGTTGCGGCGAGTTACCCTACCTAAGGGAGGTAGTTACCCTGCCTTAGGGAGTATAGTTACCCTACCTTGAGCGTAAAAGGTTACGCGAAGTTTCAGGAAAAGTCATAGGATTGTTTGTTACGCAAGATTACACGGGAGGTTCAAATCTGGGCTCAATCGGGTAATCCGTTGTTGGGCTACGAACCGGAGAAACTCTTGTCTTGGGCGAATATTCAGAAATCTGAGTCCAACACCCCCCTCTGGCCCGACGTACAGACAATGAGTCATGGGCCAACTGTAGGGAAGTTGCTGGTTTACAAGTAAAAGCCTATGATTGAAGACGGCGGTGTAATACCGTATACGTTGTCGCCGTCCTTCCGACCGGAAGCTGTTCGCAGGATGTATGAGGGGGCATGGGGCGATCGAATGGTTACACGAGAAGTGATTCTCGAATGCATACACCACCGATCCTTATAAGCCTACGGTGGTAGGTATGTAAGGTATATCGGAAGCACTGGAGGCCTCCGGTTAAGTGGTAGACCTTGACTCCCGTATGTCTCCGAAAGGCTGTAAGATATCTGGAGGTTGTTAGCGAGCTCTAGATCGTAGTAGTCTAGTCTTGATCCAGGTAGTTATCGTCAGTGGCTACAGGTAACGCCTGTATATGCCAATGGCTTAAGTGTCTCATCACGGGAGTCCGTAGATCAAGCTATCGGGTTGAAGACAGTAGAAGACGATAGACTTGTCAAACGTAATGGTGGTCTACGAGACTTGCATAGACGAATACGAATGGGACAGTGAGTTCGATATTAGACTAGCTTATCAGTAACCTATTAGTTCGCCACTAACGGGACAGCGATATGAAGAGTTTTCTCCTGCAGTTGATTGCATGTATCAGGACACTGCATGAACACTTCATGTCGGATAATGAACTAGCAGAGCCGGCGAACATTCGGTAGAATGTTAGCACGAGGTCCAGAGGAGATGGGCATGCTCGCGATGGTGGTGAGCTTAGGAGTGATTGGGAGGAGCAGGCAATATAATTCTACTTAAGTACATGCGAGACCTCTTGTCCTAAGAAGATCAACTATCCTCTCGAGAACTTATTGAGCAAAGCTGCTGCTTAACGATATTAAGTTTCACCGTCAAGGTTTTCTCTCTTACATATTTGTTCTTCACTTTGCGTACGAAGAAAGCTATGGTACGGCGGCATCCTAGGGATCCATCTTCCCACAGGGAGCCCCCGTTACAGTATATCGTTTAGCGAACTTCTCGCTTAACTCATCCTATCCTGATTAATAGATTGACCATTGTTGAAAACATCTTCCGAGTACGAGTCGCTTGTCTGGTACAAGAAGCATTGGGTGGAAACGAAGATGTCTGGCAACCTTGGTAGTGTTGACCGTGCTACACAGCAGGCCAATGACCTCCGTTTGAGAGCGTTGGTTTTCGCCGACCTCCGTGTTCTTGAATGGCCTGCTATGCCCACACTTATCGAGGCGGCCCCGATTGACATTCCCGAAGAATGTTGGGATGTTGTCGTTGCCGACCCCGATCGTTTATTCCACTCCTTTACACAGACTCCTCTCAAGGCTTGATCTACTGCTGATTGCCCTGAGGAATTCACGTTTGCAGAGTTTACCCGACAGTTCACCGAGCCTTACATTCTTCATGAAGTAGGCCAACAGATCAAAGCGGCGGAAACTCAGATGCGATACTGGAACGATGACTCTCAGCGAATCTTCCAGCAAGTAATTGTTGATGCGGCAGCCAACTGGATGCGAGGACAACAGAGGTGCTTCAAGCAACTGGTTGTCAACCAGCAAGCCATTAACAATAGGGTCCATGCCTTAGAGCGGGCAGTCAAGGAAGGTCACCAGATAAATGCGCAAAACGATGTCATTATGACAGTTGCACCTCCGATGCCGAAGAAACCTAGGTTACACTTCGCGGAGCTTTTGACGCAGATTCTGCAGGACCCGGAATATCAAGGGATGTTAACGGAGGCAGGGGTAATCTTGGCTTCAGGCCAGAGTCAAAGGGCACTCTCAGCTGAGCCCTCACTTCACCCCTTTCTTGAGCAAGTGGCGGTAGCTTTATCGTTGACCATGACTAGGAAAAGCTCCACCCGAACTCCCAGTCCGGCTTTGGGTTCAAAGCCCTCCGGGGTCGGGAAACAGCGAAAGACTTCGCCGGCAACTGGTGGTAATAGACCGAAGCCACGTGCTCCAAAGACGAACCCTACCGTCCAAGTTATTCCCCCTCCAGTTCCTGGAAGTGATGACGCACCATCACCAATCACACCGAAGCCCACTTGAGCACCTCCACCACCGACTCCTGCGGCGCCAGTCAAGCCGATTGGAGTGGGCCTGTTCGGCTCAACGGGCGGGGCTCTGTTCCCTCCACCAGGTTCGGTAGAGGTCTATCCGGCCTTTACTCCGGAGCGACCACACACCTCCGGTGGTTTTGCTGGTTTTCGGCAAGCAACACTAAGAACAGGTCCATTTGAACCTCAATGTCGCATAGATCACCTTTCACCGGTGGGTCGCGTTCGGTATCTGCATCACTTTCCTTGTACCAGGCTTCGTGATGAGCCTGTGGTACGCCCAGATCACTCTTCAGAGACCCCCACACCTCAGCCCCCGGCCCCACCTCCTCATGTAACGACCCTGCTGGATCTTACAGTAGACTTAGCCTTATCCCCTGCCGGAGCCCGGAAGGGTTACGGTTAGGCTAGTCAGGAAACTCTATCAAAGGGTTACCATGTGGACTAAGCAAATGGTAAGGCTTAGACTGCGAACGAGAAAAGGTATACCGGGTAGGTAGGGAAGTCTACGCTGCGAGTTCGGAAGGTCTCCGAGAGTTCCGGCGAGTTACCCAACCTAAGGCAGGTAGTTACCCTACCTTAGGGAGTATAGTTACCCTACCTTGGTACACAGGTTACCCTACTTTTGTATAGGAGTTACCCTACCTTGAGCGTAAAAGGTTACGCGAAGTT
>QLOI01000979.1:0-16306 GCA_003313605.1 Tuber umbilicatum
GCGATGGGATGCTGACGGGTCTGTGGCGGGGCGGGGCGGGGGGTGGGAGGTACCGGTAGATGTGCAAGGGGTGTCACGAAATTAGAACTGTGGGAAGGAGAGCAACCAAGCTTGAAGCGGGTGAGAAAGCAAGTATATCGCGAAGTCAATTTCGTGACTGACGGCGGACGGGGAGCGAAAGAGTTGAGTGACGCTACCTGATATGCCCATAAGCTTCACTGAGTACTGCACTGCACTTTACTCGTCCCGGGCAAGAAGCATCCGAAAACAGTGATTAAAGAAATATATACAGTATTATGGCAAAAAATGTGTGCGGAATCGCGTGCCCCATAGAAAACAAACCTGTAGACTATCATACCTCCCCGTTCTCGGGTACCGGTACCCGTTGTCCACAAGGAGCCAAGAAATAAACCGCAAGCAATACGGTACCGTTACCGATAGTAAATGGAGGGGCAGCGGCCACTGCCCACAGAGCAGATAAGATAAGTTAAGCTAGGACGACCGACAGAGAAAGGAAAGTGAGGAACGAGAGACAGAGAAGACGATATGCAGGCGCTGGGATAAACTGGCACCGCGATCTCTGACCTCTGGGCGGATCTGTCAACATCGGCAGCAGCGCAAGGAAGGGGGTGAGCCGAACGAAAAGTAAATAGCTTCCTGCTTCCAACTTCCCGGTTACGTGGGATATTAGCCGGTGATGTCCTTGAGGAATGCACCCAAAAGTACGAGTATACAACCACCACCACCATCCTAACTTAGTCGCCTCCTCCCGAGACAAGCTTTGTAGAGTACGGTAGAATGAATCCTCGGTACCGGCTCGAACAACGAGCACCTCTTTATCGCCTTAACTTGCGCTCATCGCGTGCCCACTGGCCTCGGATTCGCAAGAGCCTTACTCCCTTGCACGATATTTTTATCCCCAAGGAGACTCCTTATGCCCGGGTGCGGTGGACCGGGTGACATAAAAATACATATGGGGTATCAAATGCTAGTGTCTGACCAGACCCGGAAAGGGCGGCAAGGTTCCCGTCAGCTCGCCGTTGGATTTATCGAAAAAGTGGCACTGGACGATGCGTCTGTCGGTGCCGCAGTCTGCCAATAGAGGGCGCACCAGTGCAGTACCGTACTCGTACTTGTGCCCTTTTGCCATGCACTACCATTAACTGCACCTATCATGTTCCCTATGCACTGTAGCTACACAATACCAGTGGTATTAATCTAGAGACGGGTATCCGTCAACCCTCAGGTTCTTCCGTAACTCATCACAAGCACCGTATCATGGACGGGCATTTCGCGACAACACTCGGGTACATATTGCAAACGCTAAAACGGAGCTAAAAACAAAAACCGACTGGAATAGAAACAGCCCAGCTAGTACGGGGATACCTGTGCACTTTCCCGGGCAAGAAGTATCCGAAAACGGGGGATTAATGAAATGATATATTGTGCCGTAGGGCAAAAAAAAAAAAACCTGATGGTAACTACTGTAAGGGCCAATAATTACAAAATATACCCCCCCGTTTTCGGGCACCGTACTTTTCACCTGGAACGGGTACTGTACAGCGCACTTCATGATAGTCGCAGGATAGGGTGGTACAAGTATGGTTAGATCATCAAAAAAAGAAAAAAAAGAAAAAATATACTCTACCCCCCACTTACGGCACTCCAAGATTCATGATAATGAAGGACACGGATGGACGCTGGATGGAAGAGCTGGGGCAGGGCCCCTTCTCATGCAGCTGCTTTATGCAGGCTGGCAAGGTACTGTACGGTACATTTCTCAACTCAACTTTTTCTCCCTTATCGTATCTATCGCGAGCTCTGATAAAGCTCCGAACCGCGGGGGCAGCCCGCGATTTCCTGCTTTGCTCCCTGCCGGATGCCAGCGACAGTTGGAGAGCAGAACTCTGTGAAAACTCTTGTAGAGGCAATGAACAGAAACCACCAGGATAAATATGTATTTTTTCCTCGGAATAGCCGGGATAAGGGTACAGTGTAGGGAGGAAAAAGGAAGAAAAGGGTAGATAAATAGGATGAAGCGGGAGACATAAGTCTGGTGAGAAGGGCTGAGTTCGATTTAAAAGGTATATAAAAAAAGTCCCGTATCATACCCGACCAAAAAATTTCTTCCGACATGGGCGCCAAATTCGGCGAAAAATCCAACATTTTTTCGGAGAGAAGATCCCCGGCGCTCCCTGGTTGAAATCAGTTGGAATTTTGATATCGGCTGGAGAATCGCTTCGGGCTCATCCCCATGGAAGCACGAATGAAAAAAATAATGGAAAATTACAGATTGAGTTCTGGTTCATGGCTTATCATACTTGCACGACCGCCCCACCCGGTGGAAAATGACTTGAAATTTTGTATAGGGCCCACAAAAAAAGGTATCATGATAATACTTGTATAATACTTGCACATGGCAACAACATACCTCAAACAGAGCCCACATTCTCTCCACGGTTTTGTAATTTCTGAGAGTTCCGTAAAGTGTTATAATATGCCACCCACGGCTTTGATACAAGTAACATAACATGAGATTTTGGCAGACCCCCAGGGTCGATGCCACCCGAGTGGAGGACAACAATGGATGCTTTTTGGTGTAAAAGGCTATCTGACGAAACGTTATGATCTAGTAGCATACTGCATCTACTGCAATCACAAATTTAGGAATGTCTACCCTACCGGTAGTCTCCCGTGAGTCTCCTCTTTTACAATACGAGTCCTCGCTGCCTGCGTCTCCGTCGGATGCCAGACAGATCAGCCCCGGTAAACTCAAATCCGCGATCGAAAAAAGAAAAATAAATAAATCAACAAAAAGTAAAAAGGTGCACCTTATCGGCACGTGGATCCAGCCACAGTGTGAGCTCGCTTTTGAAACGATCTACAAACGTCCTGTTCACGGGACCCGTATGATTGACAGGCCATCTGACGACGGTACCGTCCGATACCAAGTGTCATGATGCATAGGAACGGCGTTAGCACTACCAGGCCCACGGGTTGCCTCTACCGATGCCGTGCTCGGGTGCGGAAGGTGGAGTGCGAAAGCGTCGAATCTGTTCGTGCCGCGGTGTAGGATATATTGGATGGGGGGTCACCTTAAATCCTGTGCTAGATATCAAGGCCGAGCCTCTGTCTCTTTTCCCTACTATTCTTTTCCGTATGGTGCTTCTTGGGATTCACGGCCCAAGGACGGGTCCATTCGCGGCCGCGGAATATTGGTGGGAGGCGAACGATTCGTCGATTTTGGAAGCAAGGCCGCTCAGATTTGGAAGTCTGAGAGCGAGGGAGCAAGCTGGAGGATAGGGTGAAAAGGTGTATCGTGCAACCGGGGTTGCGCAACTGGAATGTTTTTCTTTTATTAAATTTTTACCTGGGTCTGGTATGCATCGGTACAGAATCCGTCACCTCTATCCCCCGACTTCATCGTTCGGAGAGTTTGGCCTGTATATTGTATTCGTGGGGTGGACGGGGAGCGGTGAGGGGCGAGAAACACCATTCATCGCCCAAGAGGGGAATCGTCACCCGTTTCAAGAAATGTGGAGAAAAAATTCTGGCGGAAACTTGCCTCCCCTCTCTCTACGATACCGGACCGAGTGTTTGATAAATCAGACGGGCGAGACCGCTTGCCCAACTGACCAAGAAAGCTACGTCGGGGACACCGCTCACACATGGTTTCACGGACAATTATTTAATGAATTCACCTTATTCTTTAGGAGTGAGTTACTGGGGAGTGACGCCCATACTCATTGCATACCTCTCTGTTTTTTTTTCACCCCCATGATATGTCTATATGGCCCGGCTATTGCCGACTATGCAAGTTCATGGGACTGCGAGTGTGCCTGTTTGAATGGTATGATATAACGAGAACCCCATTATATAGCTAAGAGATGCTATCTCTTAACCGTTTTCCAGTTCAGTATAGGCTGTACCTGGTCAAGCGGTGGGCCAAATGGTATAGTTGCTTTGTAGAGCATGAACACCATTGATCAAGCGACTCTAAATGGACGAAAACGTGGATTGTCTTTGGGTCCCTTGAATATTAGGGCTTCAATCGCTCCATCAATTGGTTCCCTGTATCTAATGAGAATCGCCTGTAGAGTCAAAACTTCCTAAGCGCTTATTCCCATTCTATTCGTGAACTTTTTTCCATTTTCCCAGAATAATGCTTTGAGGTCACATGACCCTGCGCAGGTCCTAGCCAATGGTATACGTACGCATCGTTTGTCACTCGTTGACAAGTCGACTGGGACAAACAAGATCAATCATTTCCTCCCCTATTCACTCTTTGCATAGAAATATTTTACTCTCCATACCACTTCTCTTCTCACGTCTTTCCTCAACTCTAGTATTTCCTCCCCCCCTATAGTATCATATCTACCTAAACTTCCCATCACATCCTCGTCTCCTTCTCTCCTACATACCTACGTGTACAAAGAAAAAGCCACCACTTGCTCCCTACACAAATCCCCCTTCCACTCTGTCCCAACCTGAATTTCCGCGCAAGCGGCCGTAATTGCTGGCGCGTTCCATCACACCTACCTCTCTTAGGTCTCTGGCCCTTCTTTCTTTTCTTCTTCTTCCTCTGCCATCCTTCAACATCACTTCTCCCCGCTGCTTCCGCCCCCGCTTCTCTTTAAACTTCATCCCGTATTCCTTCTCGTCAACGCTATCTTTTTCTTACCACTTTTCTCCACGCTAATATCCGGAAAAAAATTTCTACCTTTGCTCGATCTATCTTGTCGGAAAAAAAAAATCATCATGTCTAGCATTATGGATCCCACCGGCGGTCAAGAGAATGGCCCAGTCACCCCTACCAACCGCTCCCGCAGCGATAGCATGAGCACAAACCCTTTCAATAATGACGTGATTCGCTACCAGAGCCCTCCTAGTGCGAATTATGCGGACTCCCGCTCGGGAGGCCGAACTTATGAAGTAAGTCTAGGTTGCCGTTGGCCCCCACAGGGAAGGTAATGCTAACCTAATTACAAGGAGGGTGATGAAGCCAATGTCATCTACGTTTCCGGCATCGTTAGTTCTATCGAAGACCGTGCTTTGCGTGAAGCGTTTGATCAATTTGGTAAACGTGATCCTCTCCCTCCCTATGTGAATTGTAATTAATCGCTTCCAGGTAAAATCATCGATATCCTTCGCCGCTACGTTGGGTTCGAAACCAAGGCCAACGGTATCCATCAGTATGCCTTCGTTAAGTTTGCCAGTGTCGAGGATGCCCAGCGTGCCCTTCAAGCAGGTGAAGTTATCCTGGACGATAGAAAGCTGTAGGTTTTAGTCTGTTTGCCATGAGGAGAACTTGCGGATAAATTGCTTACGAGTTCATCTCTAGGACCATTAAACCACGCGAAAGGCGCCCACGCAGATATTTTTCTCGCGAAGATTCTGGGTACAATAAGTATACTGAGGGTAATGAGAGAATCCTCAGCGCTATCCGTGGAACCAGTCGTCCCGATTCTAGGAAGGAGCATGCTTTCGAGCAGCAGTACCAGGATCATAATGGGGGTCAAAACCATCTTTCGCCTGCTCCTAATGGGCAGGTTGGAGGTTACGATTCTAGCGGTGCTTCTAGTGCTAGGATGAAGACTCCCGATGATTGTGGTGACGCCTGTCGCCCACAAATGTTGATGAGTAAGGCTTTATTTGTCGCCGGTTTACCTTTCGATATGTCTCCAAAGGAATTGTACATGCTTTTCGCTGAGCAAGGCCCGGTCGAAGGGTGTTACATTTTTCCATTCCTTGACCCCTTTGGGCGTAGATTCGGCCATATGGTCATGGCCTCATTTTTTGCTGCTCAGAAGGTATTTGCAAAACCCTTCTCCATTCATGGCTTCGAATTCAATCCTAACAGACTGCAGGCTCAAGAAGCATTCGATAAGTGTACCATACGTAATTGTCTTCTAGAAGTTGGCTATCGGCACCTGGAACCTCTTGCGGGGGCCCCTGAGTACGGTTCCCAACAGTCTGGGCTCCAGGGACTGCCTACTCCATCGTTCCCGATGTACTGCCATACCGCACCTCACCAGAATTGGGCCCAGCATCCGTTCATTGGACAAATTCCTGCACCTGCGGGAATTGCCCCACAATTAATGGCCTTCAACCAGTCCTATCTTCCATTTTCCCCTAGCCATGTTCCCCCTTCTGCATACGGTCATCAACAGATTCATATGATACCGCCCCCCGGTCTCGAGCAACCCTATGTGCAGTACAATACCCCGCCGGATTCACCACCCTCCCACGCCCATTCTTTCGGGTGGCAAGCACAGGGACGTGGTATGAATCGCCCCTTTCAAAGTGGAAGAAACTTTTCCCGTCGCCCGTCATACCGCCCAACAGCTTCTACTCTTACTCTATCATCTCCTAGGACGGGGAGCGGAGACCAGCACGTCCGTTCAATCTCTAACTCTTCGTCAAGCACACTCGTCTCCGGTGCATCCGAGCAAAAGGCCCGTAGCCCAGTCATTGTCAATGGCTCTTATCCGTATGGTGGGTATGGTACCCCCCAGAATGATCGCAGTTTGAAGGAAGAAACCTCGCCTTCCGATGAGCAATCGACGCCATCTCCGGTAGCCATACGCTCGGCCCAAACCCCTCAAGAAGGCGAGACTCCAACGAGGTCCGCGCCAAAGCCCTTTCAGGCAATAGTCCTTGAAGCTGTGCCTGAAACAACGAAGCCAGCAGACCCTGCCAATCTGTTTGTCAAGAACTTTGATGACGATATTATCTCTGACCCTGACGATCTCAAAAGACTGTTTGAGTCCTACGGTCCTGTTGCATCGGCTCATCTTGCCATGATCCCCGGGACTAACAGGAGCATCGGGTATGGGTTTGTAGCATTCTCTAAACCAGACGATGCAGCGAACGCAAAATCAAAACTGAATGGCTCGATGGTTGGCAAGAAGCGGCTATTCGTGAGCTACGCCGAACGGAAGGAAGAGCGGACCCAGAGACTGAAACTGCATTTTAAGAAGGGAAAAAATTGTTCTCGGAGTGATGGAGGTGAACCAGATTCCAGTAATTCCGGGGGCGTGCGTTCCCTCCCTTCGGATAACGTGGAGGGGGAGAGCGCCGGCGATGCTGAAGGGGGTGAGAAGTGTGGAAGCACTGAGAAAGAGCCACCACATACCCCGCCGGAGAAAAACGCGGGCCATCCTGAGGATGAGCCCGATCAGGATTCAATCAAGGAATCTCCAGAGGTATCTCGGGTTGACGAGAGCAGTGAGCAAAGCAGTTTAACCACAGGAGCACATACAGAGGACGACCGCCCTCCTCTCACTCCTGCTGAAAATATTCCGCAGGCCGTGGTGGAACGGGACACCACAGCGACTACGGGGTGGCGTGGGAGGACTCAATTGACAGGGAGTAAGTGTCATGACCAAAATTCCTCCTGCTTGCGGTAATGCTAACTAACCTATTGAAGTCACCGAAGTAGAGGAGGAGGAAGCTACCGCGGGGGCTTCTAATAATGGCAACACCGCAGGATACGCTGAGCCGACGCTCCCACAAACTAATGCCCACGTTCTGGGTGATGTTTCCGGACGAGTTCAAGAGCATAACTTCCAGGACCAGATCAAGGAGCAGATGGCGCAAAGCGAATCTACCCAGCTAGATGCACTTGGAGACGTTTTGCGACCCAACGGCAGTAACAACTTTCACAGGCAACAGCATTACGACAACCGCTCTCCAAGCCCGCGCAACGGCAATCGTGGCCATGGAGCACAATATCACAATCACGGCCAGAACGGGACCGGGCGGGGCTACCGGGCTTACGGTTATCAGAATCCAAGTTACGGCCGTGGGGGTCTCAGATTCTACGGGAATAACAGACTCGGAGGTAATGGCGGTTACCACCAACCGTTCAACAGCCCGACTTCTGGTGGACGTACAGTATTTTTCAATAACAGCACTCAGCCCTTCTCCACCGAGAGTAACCACGAACCGATTTCGCCTCAAAACCAATACCGTAAAAAGAAATGGCAGGGCGGCAACAGGAACGGTCGCGGGGGGCATCAGCAGAGAGGATCGCCCGCTAACATTGATCATCGCACAGTCAATAACGTGATGCTCGATGTCAGTGATACTAGTCAGGGGGCCGTGGCAGCTTACTAAGTTGCACGGGCGAGACATGATTGAGAAAGAGAGGCGGGGGTTGACGATGAGGATGGGGATGGCGACAAGAAGGTCAATAATAAGGGGGGGGGGGGTGGGTGAACTGTGAGGGTGCGGGGGCTTGAAGTGGCTAGAACATAGTATCACTTATTTCAAAGTTCTAGCTAACTTGTTGTAGTCTGTAATTTTTTTCTTCCTCTTGCTGTTTCATTTTCGGAATCTCATTCTAGTCTTGCACTGTAGACGGGTGCCCTAGCTCTATGTTTTTGATTTTTTTCGAAATGTGGGCAAGAAATGGAACCCCCCATCTCTACCGTGGTGGGCTTTCTCAGGTTCACTCCACTTTCAAGGATGTCTGTTTTTGCTTAGCTATCGTTTCGGGATACACTGGTAACTGGTTGTGTTGTGGATGTGCTAGATGGTGCTTATCTGAACGACTTTCTTGGCTCTAATGGGTTTGGTATGATAGGACTTTCCTCTTATTTTTTTTTCCATAAGGAGATGTATTCATGAAAGCGTGGTATCGTGGTCAAAGGCTTAGAAGTGGGTATCCTAGATGACCAGGCGTTCGCTCTATGTACAATACAATATTATCCAATAGCAAGCGCTCTTAGCTACTGTGCCCGGGGGGCTGTATCTTTAACCCTTCACGCCGCCTGTGAGGTTGTCATACCGTACAGTACGGTATCACAAACCACCCATGCTATTTTGCACGTACCAGCATATTCTCCGCTTATCATTGGATGCGGTAACCTGTCCTACCCCCAGCGTTTTTCTAGCAGGCCGCAGGCCCTCTGTCACGAGCCAGCGGACGTATCAATCCTACTGGAAGTGGGTTCAATCGATGCAATAAGAACACGCACATATCATCATGGTACCACAGCGCAGAATGCGAATGCGTCAAAACACGTGCCAAAACCGCGATTATTTTCTTTTTCCCCTTTTCTCACCCTCCAAAAACGTGAACGCGAAAACGGACGTATATCCAGACGATAGGCTAGAGAAGAAAGAAGAAGGAGAAGAGAAAAGAAAAAAAGAAAAATAAAGTACCACCGAGGAAGACACATCGCAGAATCGAGTGATGAACCGTGACCAACAGATATGGAAAGATTTACCGTGTGATTCTGGCACGACAGCGCTGTACGATGGTACTGTACCAAAAGGGGTATCCACATCATCGTACCGCGGTTGTGTCATTCACGCGAGCGTGAAGGGATTAAAAAAAAAAGAAAGAAAAAAAAAAAAATGTTAAGGATCGGGGAGTCGCGGTGAGAACGCCGGGGTCGAGTTCGGGGGCAGGGTGGATACGGTACAGCGAGATCTCCCGAAATGGATCAACGGATTTGTCGGATCGGATGGTCGCGGGGACGAGTCCGTCGGTTCGGGACCGGCCTGCTTATTCCCCGTTCTGTCTCTGGCCGGGCGGTATTGGACTATCGTGGAATTGCCATGTGTCCATCTTGGGATGGTGGAGGGGTTATATAGTTGGCCGGGAAACGTTGGTTCGTCCCGGGTTACACGGGTGGGTTCCCACGGACGGGATTTGCGGTGGGTATCGTACCGTGTCGTGTTGGGGGTCTGTCGGGCGGGTGAGTGAGTGACAATGGGCCCCGGATTCCCGGTTCAGAATGGGTTTATGTTTGGAGCTTGGTGTTGGACCCGGAGGTTTCTGTCGAGTGAGCCTTTATGAAGCTTATATACCCCCCACAGGACGGATTGGCAGAGCAACGTCCGGGAACAGGCCTGTGGTGATTTGCGGTACCGGGGGGTTCGGACCATGGTTTGTTCCACCGAGCCGCCTTGGGCGTATATTACCCGGGGATACCCTACTGTAGAGTACTGGTATTTTGACGATTTCCCTGACCGCCGATTGCATGGTGCTAATAGTACGAGCATCGGTATCACACTTGAAGGCAAGACTCGACCGTGTTCAGGAAACTCGACTCGGGCACTGTACGGTACGATACACCCCGGGCGCATTAGACTATCAGCCGAAGCACCGGCCGAGGGAGCACGGTACGATGACAAGGCGTAAATAAAATACCATCGTCACCACCACACCGTGGTGTGCAGCACCAGAGCGGAAATATAATATCGCATCGTAAATCCCAAACTACTGGAATCATCTCCGGCCATCTCCACATTCTCCGCAGCAGCAAATGAGGCTAGACTTTCCCCCTGGGCGAGCCCACGCGTAGCGGCAATACGCTTCCATAGCACCCAAGTTTTGTATGTTCCACTAGCAGCAGTTGCGCTAGCGGAGACTACGGTTAGTGAATTGCCCTCGGAGGAAACGTTTAACCCTTGCCAAGAACTCTCGAACCGCGATGGGAAATTCACTACCAGTAGTCCTGCTAGTGCGACCCCGGCTAGCGGAGTATACAAATCTTGGGGACTCTGGAGTACGAGTAGTTTACCTACCGTACTCGTACTTATAGTACAGCACGGCACCGTCACGAACACCGACCGACCGACCCCACTCGCCAGGATAAATAATTTACATGTCATCAACCACGCACCGTGAACAGTGCCGGTCCTCCGCACATGCGCGACTCGTTTCGTCTTGGCGTGTGCACCGCCAAGGCTTCCCACAGCATCGCCCCGCGAGAGAACACGCACGAGCAAAAAAGCACAAAGTACAAAATCACGTGATAGCATGTGATATTACGGTCGGAACTGGGTCGGTGATGTGATCCTCTGGGTTTTATCTATCGGTGTTAGTAATGTATTACGGTATATGACGGTCGGAGACACGAGGCTAATGTGCGGATGAATGAAGGAATTTTGAGTCTCTGATTGGGTGTGCGCGTGTGTGACATTTTATTTCATCTATATTTGCACGTGCAGATTGTGATATTTGGAGGGAAGAAGAAAAAAGAGTGGGAATCACATGTCATGCTCAGTAGTTGGCATGTGGGTTGGGCTTGGCCTCCTGGTTGGGGCGGAGTGTTGGGCCGGGGATTTCGGGGCGTGGAATGGGGGGCATGTGCCGATGGATCCTGGATGGGAGTTTTCTCTCCTTTGAGGGTACCTTTTGGCTATGTGATAATGTGAAACTGAGGTGGAGCAGGAAGGCGGAGGATGCTGAGGTCTCATAGGAGGGAGGATGATGGAGAAGGAAGTGAATGGATATGGCTACCCTATGGGAAGGGGAAGGGGAAGGGAAGGAGGAAGGGTCTGAGGGGAAAGGGGGGTAGATCGGTTTGATCGACTGGGGGGGGAGAATGGTTTTTTTCTTGGTTCTTGTGTGATAGATTATCGTGCCGGTACTGTACGGTACTGTTGCCCTACGGTTCGGTGGTCTACCGATATGACACCAGTATTCCTCCCTTTCCGCTGCCCCTCTTCATCACCGAGAAGAGAGGAAAGGAGAGGAACTCGCAATCCTCAACCGCCCTCCCTTTCCTGCACTCCGCTCTCCTCTGCATTCAACACTTTCCATCATCCGATTCATCCCACCCTCTCTCTCCCCGCATGCCTGCCCGCCCGCCCGCACCCCGCCCCCTAACCTGATCATCGCCCACCCAACACCATCCCCCCTACCGGTAACGTTGGTTCGGTTCTATTGTGCGTCGCAATACAGGCACTCTGCAAACCCTTCACGAATATTATCTTTGTCGGCGATTGATGCATGACTTAGTTACCGTATTGTCGATACGTTTTGCTTTTTCCTCTCACCTTCCGCCACCTTCGTTCTGGTACGGTACAGTACAAAGTTGGGCTTACCTGATTGAATCGGCAGGAGCTGGCCGGGAACGTGGTGCCTAAAAGCTCGGTTTGTGTAAAAATAATTTGGGATAAAAAAGGAACACGGCCAGTGAGCGAGGGGAGTACAGTACTGTACCGGTACCAAGTAAGTGGGTGAGTATCAAGCAGTTAGAACAGTGGGCGGAGTGCGAAACAGATAGAGAAATTCCTTTTTCTGGACGCGGCTCATACGGTAGCCTTTTCCCCTCCCTCTTTCGCTTCTCTCTTTTCCGCTTTCTCTCTCTCACTTGGAAGAGGAGTAGTCTACCGTACTGTACCTTTCCTTACCTCACCTTACCTCACCCTCACCCACTTCGCTTTTTCACTAATCCCGTTTCTTTACCACCAACCCCACGGATCCGAGGGGATTCATCATATTCCCTTCCTCTGCCTTCTTTTTTTTCCTTTTTCTTTCCTTTTTCCCTTTCTTTCCGTTTTTTTTTTCCCTCGTGTTAGTTGTTTCTTCTTCCTTGGTCTGAATCGGATAACGAGAAAAATAGAGTGGGAGAAAGAAGAAGGGAAAAGGATAGGATAGGGGGGAAATCGAGAAACAAAAAAAAGTGTTCAACAATGGCTACACGGACTCGCTTCAAATCTTCCTCTCCTGCACCTTCGTCCTTATCAGCCTCGACAACCATGACGTTGGACCCCGTCGCAGCAGCAGCAACTCCTCACCCACAGCATACGACTTCGACAAGGACGACCACGACAACGGGTTTACCCCCATCGAACCTTCAGCAGCAGTTCCCCCCCCAGACGCAGATTCACCATCACCCATACCCAAATGCCGGTCACCTTCATCACCATGCCCACCCCCGAGGACCCCCACCCCGTCTCGATGACTACGTCGCAGCTAAGATCGCTCCGGGGGATCCAACCAGCCGATTCTCATCGACGCCCGATAGTACACCGCTCGCGATACTAAATTTTCACAATGCGGTTCCCCGGAATTATGGAAACCATTCGGTGCTTTCCTGTGGTCCTGTTCCTGTTGTGTTACCGCCCGTAGGGGGTGCAGGAGGGGGAGGGGGAGTAAATGGTGTAGGGAGTGTTGGCCATGTTCTCGGACAACCGCCCGCATCTTCGTATGGGGCTCACCATGCACCCCATGAGGAGGAGGACGTGGTTCCGCAGTCTAGGTACCGGAAGAACGAGAACTCGTATCATCATCGGTATGCGCCTGCTGAGAAATCGAGATCGTTATCCATTCAGTCTTTGATATCTTCACCGGAATTGTCCCCCCCAGCACCATATTCGAATAATGATGGGCAATCGGGCACACGGAAAAGAAAGGGTAGTGACGGGGATGTTGGGGGTTCGCATGGGACTCGTAGCGGCAGCATTGTTTCCACTACTGTTACCATGGATGATCCAGAGGTTAGAGAGGTGGTCGAGGCTTTAGGCGGGCTGAAGGGTGGTGAGCACACACCGGAATACTCTCGTCCCTTTCCTGATTTTTTTCCTTCTTTCCCCATTGGCCCTATTGCTTGAAATGAAAAAAAATTTAGACAAAAAAAAAACATCGGAAAATAAATAACTAAATAGAAAGGGTTTTCTATGTAAATCGGTTTGGTTTCTTTTTACTAAACTCTTTCACATGGGAATAGATTTCACTGCGACATCGCCTACCACCGCCAATCATCAGCTTCCCCCACATCAACGTAATCCATCCGGAGTTGCCGAGCAGCAGCAGCCACAGCAGCAGCAGCCAGAACACGAACCACTCATTAATCTTATCACCTCTTCCGCACAGCGGGCTCACCCACTGATTTCCTCTGTGATCACTACGGGTCTCTCCGCTTACGGTGCTTCCAAGTCTTACTCCCCCTCCTTCCGTTACGCCGCCGAGTCAGTGGAGAGCCGAGTTGGAGTGCCAGTTGGAAACGTGGTTTCGGCAGTTGGACGGCAAACCGGATTGGACAGTGCGCTAAGGAGGGGTTTGGGTGGGAACCGGAGGGCCAGCTCGGGCGGGGAACAACGTGCGGATACAAAGAAGAGGAAAACGAACAATAAGAACGGGGATTTGCAGAAGGGTGAGGAAAGTTTGAAGATCTTGGCTCAGCAACGGCAGCAACATCAACAGCAGAATACGTTAGCCAGGATGAATGGTGGGGATAATCGGGCTCCTGACGAGGGCGCGAGTGATAGACAGATTGCGGCCCCGAACCAGACCTGGCCCACTAGGGTGGTGCTTAGTACATATGGGTTTGGTGCAGCGTTGAATGAAGAGAGTCTGAAGAATCTCAAGTACTGCCTGGACTGGCTTCGCTTCTTGAATGCGCACTTGGGAAAGTTGGTGTCTGCGTTGAAGGGTGTTGTTGAAGAATTGGACGATCATCGACGATCCCAACTGGATGAGAACGGGCATGCCAACGGCGGAATAGCCAGGGCTCTCCCCGCCTCGTACGAGAACTCGCGAGCCGTCCTTGCGGCAAAAGTTGAGAGTCTGAAGAGCGATGTAGTCGCCACGATGAAGAAAGTGGTGGAGGTAGTAAGCAACTACACCGGTAGTGCTTTACCGGAGAATGCCCGAGAGTTGATTAAACGTGCTCCCCTCCCATTTACCTTTCTCATCGCCCATTATTATCAGTGATTAACGTTTATGCAGGCCATATATTTGCCCTTCCGCAACGCTTCCAAGCCGCCAATGCCTCGGAACTCGTCGAGAAGGAAAAAGATGGTCCTATGTCTTCTGCTAGCAGAGCGCTGGTTTTAGCGAAGGAGGGTCTCGACATGATGCAACAGGTCAGTGATGTTGTCGAAGGGACTATTGATCGAGCGGAGGAGTGGTGCGAGAGGTTGGGGAGGAAGAAGAGAGAGGATGATGGACAGAGTGGTGGGGAAGAGAGGAAGATTGAATGGGCGGAGGGGGGAAGAGACGGGGATGGAGATGTCAAGATGGAAAAGCCTTGAGGTTGACACCCGTGATAGTGCCTCGGCTCATTCTTTCTCCACTTTTCCTTTTGTTTGGAAGTATATATTTTGTGAGGTCGGGGCTTCCTTTCACTTTACACTGCTTTCATAGCGGCTTGCGGGCTGGGAGATTACGTTGATTGGCCGACAGGAATTTGACACGGAATGCATGACTAGAAGGGGAGGCGGGGCGGCTAGTATCGACTGGTAGGAATGGAGTATGTAGTGTGATTTTTCTCTCTCTATTATTTACTTTGATGACTTGTTCTGTTTGTTTATTTTGGAGACTGGTGGGCGTATCTGATTTTTATTCTTTGCTTTGGCTGGGGTGGGATGGGATGGGATCGGTGGCGTGGGGTCTAAGTAGTGGGATTCGATATATAGGTTTTTTTCTTGGCTTTTTTTGTTGTGCTTGCACGTTCTATCCAAGACGGAAGAAGGGAGAGACCTTTAAATATTATGATAAAATTAAATGAAAAAGGTTGGGTTTTGTTTCGATGATTTGTTTGCTTTGGGGTGGGCTGTTGAAACGATTGGACTGATGTGGGGTCCTTCGATGACCACTCATAGTGATCCCCTTAGAATCTATTCACTGGCTAGTGCAAATGAAATCAGCGTGCGTTGGACTTGGTATCCTTATTGACGGGTAGTCCTTACGCACAAGGAATGCCTATCAATAAAAGCGTCGAGCTGCGCGTTTCTCATCCTACTCGCGATTGATATCCCGATACGGTGGAGTACTGTACTGTACTGTGCCTACGAGTACGAGTACATGCATCCCTAACAATCAAGCTGTGGCCACAGATTCCTTCTCCCATCTGCTGCTAGCATTCTTCTCTCGCATACATAATACCGCAGTATAGACCCTATCATAAATCTCCACCCGACGCAGGAATAAAATTCCGGATCCTCGCACAAGGATGAACACCGGAAGGCACGCCAGGCCTCGGGAGTGGACCTCGGCAGGTAAGTTGCAACCGCAAGATCAGTGCTGTATTGCACCGTAGTGTACAGTACAGTACAGGTACAGTACAAGGCTGGCCAGAGAAATCACCGGTAGGAACAGCACTGCACAGTGCGGGTTTTCCACTGTGGAAAAAAAAAAACACTATCCAAATACAGGATCTTTGGTAATCCCGGATTATACTTTCAATCCTTACAGTGGTCCATCCGATTATCGGGGGCATGGCGGCCATTATCCCTGGCGGTTTCCGAAGCTAGGAGAAAAGGCAGGCTGGCGCGGTTTAGCAAATCACTGCAACGTCGCGGGCAAAGATTATTTGATCCGTGGGCACTCACTGGAGATTGGGATTTGGGATGTTTACAAGAGCTCTAGCGGGAGCGTGAGTATACTATCGGTTTTTCGATCTTTTTTTTTTTTTTTTTACAGAATGCGTTGGGACTGCCGGTGATTTCGTCCGCCAGCTTCGCACTGGGCCAGCTACGGTAGCGGCGAGTGGAGCAGAGCAAGAAATGTTACGGCGAGTTTGGGAAAAGTAAAACTCGAAAAAAAAAAAAAAAAAAAAAA
>QLOI01000979.1:16333-43655 GCA_003313605.1 Tuber umbilicatum
AAAAAAAAGAGGTTTTTTATGAATGCTGCGTTTCTGAACGGGTTCTGGGTAATGATATTATAAAAGTTCTTGGAGGGGTTGAGTTGTGTCCGGGTTGAGTGGGCGAGTGAATGAAGTAACGATCGTTCTTCGTGCCCGGGTATACTAGACGAGGGTTAAAGATTGATTCAGCGAGTTCGAATGGTGAATTGTGAGCGGTGGGGTTGGGTATTTTGGATGCTGTATATCCATTATGTCGGGGATTGATCGATATGATGCGTCGCGGGATATGTACAGTACTGTACTCCGGGGTGCAATAAGTCGAGCGCACTTCCGAAACTAGTAATGTTGTTTATGTGGGGACGGACAAATTGGAAAATTCGAGTGATATTCCATGGCTCTAGATTCTGGGGAAGAAGGTCGGGCGCGCTGCGAGCTTTATGATACTCGCACAAGCAGTGTGTGCTCTATATACAAAATAATTGTCAATTACATGGAGTCTACTCTATCATGGACTGGTATTCCGTCTATCATCGTCCTTGAGAATTTCTCACGGAGGGTGATTTTGCAAGTGTTCGAGTTGCTCAAGTATGCAGGGGGGCTATTCCCGGGGAGATGGCGGAAACGCGATAAGAAACTGGGACATACTTACCCGGACCATCGAGACAACCGTAAACGGCCAGCCAAGCCCAAAATCGCAGTGCGGCCGACTTACCCTTGTACCCAGCACACTACTGTATGTATCCCTCATTATTACTATTTTCACCGAAATGCTAGATAGAGCACACTTAATACCCCAGATACTCTCCAATCGGGCAGACGCAAGAACCCACCGCTAGAGCCGAACTGCCATCGCAACCATCGTTCCCGTTTAACGCAATTATATTATGGTACTGGACGAACTACCGGTACGGTACCCTACCCACCTTACCGGCGTTGTGGGGCCGAACCCCTCCCCCCCCACCGGGAATGCGAACAAGGATCCGACATGCCCTGCCTGCGCAATTACGGTGGTATGCCACCTCTGCAGCCGGAAGGGATTGTACCTTCTTGCTCGCCGGCCGGATAACTCCCGAAACTGCTGATCGTGGCGGAGGCTTCTCGTACGATCGGTACCTTTTGACGCTGGTGGTGGGTTTTGGGGATGGGCACGGCGTCATGATGTTATGTTTCTTTCAGGAGGCGTGGGAGGGTTCCCGTGAGGGTTGCGGGTCGGGGCGAGGATGTCCTTGAGGGGTAGATTTCGTGAAGTGTTGCGGGGGGTCGCTTCCGGCGAGATGCGATGTAGACGTCTTTTGGCTGCTCGCTGGTCGAGGAATTGGGGGCACCGGTGTTGGATTTGATGAGTGGTGGTGGGCCTGCCGTTATTTTCCCCTGCCCTCGATGGTTGTTGTCCTGCGCTGAGGGGTAGTAGCTTGCTCTGCCATACTCGGCACTCACAAACACGCCAAAGGTGGCATCCTGGACTCTCATGACTACCATGGTGCATCCCGACATTTCCGTGACTGAAATCGTACTCGTACACCTTCCTTCCTCCTTTCCTTATAGAGGGTATTCGGGTTAAAGTTGTGGGGGATGGCTTCGGTTCTTGTGAGCTGGCCAATAGATAAACTTGGCCAGTGTGCGGTACCGGATGCGTTACAGGGGGAAGTTTGTTTCCCCAAAAGGCTTCCAAGCGGTGGGAGGGAGCTGAGAATGGAGTTTAGGGAGCTGTGGGGGAACCGGCCTGGCCAACGCGAGAAGAGGAAAGCGTAACCGGATCTTTCGATGGAAAGCGATCGACTGCGGGTATTGATGCAGGGAGGTTATGAAAACGGGGAAAGTTTGACGGATCATTACACTTCTCAACCTGGGTAGTCCTCTGTAGGGCGAGTTCTTGGCAACCGGAGTGTGAAGGCCGATGCGGGATCGACGGTGCCTTTTTGGATAGTTGGTTGAAGTAGACGCAAGGCTTACCTTTGGATTGTACGGTAGTTGATCATTACTGCTGTGTAAAGGTTTCCACCCAGCCAGCGGATAATAATTTTGTCTCACGTTTCCAACATCGATCCACCTTCGCCAACTTTGAGTACTCAGCATGCTGATATTCACATCGCCCGTCCGGGTGAAACGAACCTCGTGCCCCGTCCGACGCTCTAATTCCCTAAAACCTACAATCCTACGCTTCATCTCTGACCTGCGCTTCACCGATCTCAACCTCCATCTCGCTACCCATCACACCAATCCCATCCTCCAAAACCCTCCCACCGGCAACTTTATTTCCCCAAAGCATCCCCGCACCTCATCGCCGCAATCACAAACCCAGTCTCTCGGCTCCAAAGCGCTGAGTGTTCCGTCGCGTCGCGTTGGTAAAAATGCCGGGGGGATTTTAGGCTGATTATACTGGAACGGGTAGTGCATAGTGCAGCACATCCGGTAAGAGGTACCCGATCGCTGGGGTTAAAGATTTGTATAATACGGAAAACCATCTGTGTGCATCTGAGCTCCCATGCGGGTGCCAGGTTCGGACTCTAATGTCTGGCACTTTATGCTAGATACTTATTTCGTTGGTGTCAGCTGCCACGATGCGGGGAGGGAAATAGGAGAGGGAGGAAGGGAGGGAGAAATGTGTAAATGGGGGAAAGGAGGAGGAGGGGGGGAGATTTCGGGGTTTGGTGGGAACGGTGTGATTGGGGATCAGTGTGGGGGGTGTATACTTCGGATACAGTTCCTTCAATTTGAATTTTTTACTACTTTTGTGACATTTATTTATTGTAGCGCTGGGCGAAGTGCCGGAGGGCGGGGAGTAGTTTTTTTTTCCATTAAATTTCAATTATAATCGGTCGTGGTGGTATGATACTCGGTTACATTAGAGCGGGTGCTGGGATCACAGATAATCACTCGAGCGGGGCAATTGGGGTCTTTTGGTAACGAGGTGGGTGGATGTGTCCTGCAGGGCTGGAGTTTCTCGAAGGTGGGGGTCTGGTATTCCCGAGCTGAACCTCTTCGGCCCGATCCAAAACTTGAGCTCAAACCGGACTTGACTCGGATCGAATCTTGCAAAGGACAATATAGAAGATGGGAGAAGACAGGTATCTCAGCAAAAAAATCTAGTTGGAACCCAAGGAAAACAATTTTGGCACGATATCATATCCAGAAAAAGTTTCTTCCCGGAAATCTATCTGCAGACAGTTGTGTGCATAAAATAAGTGAGTGATAAGAGATGATTCTCGGATTGTGGTGCCGGCACCACTGTACTGTACATAGAAGACTTTCCCTCACGAGCTTTACTTCGAGCCAATATAATCGCTTAAAACCGTTTCCGCCTCTGAAAAGTGTGACGTGGATGTCCCCATTTCTCTCCATTATTTTCTTCGTTTTATTCCGTGGGTCGGCGGGCGTATTTGGTTTTTATTCTTTTCTCTGGCTGGGATGGGATGGGCGCCATCAGCTATACTGTATCATACCATTGGCCAAACGCAAGAACCCACCCATCGAACTCGGTTGCCGTCACACTATTATTCCCGTTTTATTTCATGTCATATAATACTGTGGATGAACTACGGTACTGTACCTGCCCGCGCAGTTACGGCACGATACCCCTCAAAAGCCGAAAGAGATTGTTCCTTCTCACCCGGCCGGATAACTCCCGAAACTACTGGTCGTATCGGAGGGTTCTCGCATAATTAATACCTTTTACCCTAGCGGTGGGTATGGGGAATGGGTATGGTTCCTTCAAGAAGCTATCACTTCGCCGTGGGTTACTGTAGGGGAAAGTAGATGGTATTAACCTGCGCCTATTATAGCATTACATTGCGATAGTGAGGTACCGTAGTGAGGTAGACAGTCGGCTATGAGTATCGGTCGGTTCGGTAGGGTAACCACCGAGTAAAGTGTCAACGGCAAGTGGTCAGCGCGTGAACGCGCGAGGTGTCGGCGGGCGGGATGCCACGCGAGGTAACGGCGAAGATGAATTCCAACTCCAAAAAAAAACATTAAAAATACGAGAATAATTTCGCTTTGTTAGCGAAAAATACTATAAAATACTAAACACGTTGGATTAATTAACTGAATTGGTTTTAAGAAAAAAGCTGCTCTAGCGGTTTATTAATTTGGTAAAATGCGGAGGTTAACATCCACTCAGTATATATCATCAATCCCCTATTTGTACAAAATGTCAATAATCTACTTCCTTTCCACTACAACCTACCTACTGCCGCCTGCCCTATCCTACCTACCACCACCTGCCTTATCCTACCTCTTCATTTACCTGCCCATTTTCTTTAATCTTTTTTTTTCTCACCATGCCTGAGGGAATTACCTACTTGGATATGAAGAGAATGCTTATTGCTCAAATACCACCTGGGCTTTACAGAATTGAGTCACATGAAGAGTTTCACAGAAAGAACCAATTTCCTGAAAGTGACCCAGCCCTCCTTGAACAGTACTACCATAAGGACTTCCTTTTCAATCCCATGGAAATTGAGACTTGGGGTAAAGCTATAGCATTCTCTCTACCTAGTAAGTAGTAACAATTCAACAAGCAAGTGTGTTAAAAAGAAAACTAATATCTTTTAGCATTGTGGCTCAGATGGCAATTTACTCTACATGGACATGCAGTACCTATGAAAACCTCTGAATATAGACAAATTCTGGATTCATGGAAGCTCAACCCTGGATCTGCAGAAAATGTTCATATTCAGATGGCAATAGTGGGTACTGAGATGTGCATTGTCTTCTTGGACAGGAATAAATTGATGCAAGCCTCAATTGTTCCCAAGTACCCTGCTACAGCAGAGTTTGTGGGTATTTGGTATGATACCCTGGCACCTTGTCCTCTCCGCAGTTTTCCAGCCTTCAAAGCCAACCTCCTCCACCTTCCAACTCAGCAAATGCTCAGATATCAGGCAATAGGAGCCTACCTACATTTGACTGATTCCAAACACAACTATCTGTGGAATGGTATTGGTACCTCGCATGCTGTTGAGATATTACTAGTACACCTTGCAGGCATACATCCTGAGGAGAAGATTCAGGATATCTGGAGAAAACATTCTTCCAGAGACAGTTTGATTAATGCTATGGAGCGGTTTTTTTTTGAAGGTCAGTAGTAGTTGAAGTTCTTAATATACTGGGCACTTATGCTAATGATGTATAACTATTAGAGTCAATCATCAGAGTACGCCTCCAGGATCCCAGCCAACAAAACAGCACCATTTGCCTTTGAGTGGTCTCCTGCTACTACCAGGTACTATTACAGTCAATTCACCAAAGTCTTTAGGAAAAAGGAAACACTCATCTCCTACTCCACCTACAACAACTGGTTTAACCAGAGCTTATTGCATCCTGACATGCCTCCACTGCATGAGGGCTAGGAGGAAAATCAATTTACAGGATTGGGGAAGGAGAGAAAGAAAAAGGTGCCTGTGTACACTATAGAGTTGACCTCTGTAGTGGAGCTAGAGAGAAGGAGTAGGATTCAAGAGGAGGAACAGGATTTACTTACAGTAACAGAAGGTGAGGATAGTGGGAGAGATGGGAGGGAAAAGAAAAAGGGGGGGAAAAGGAAAAAGAGATCAAAGTATACATATACAGCTATCTGGAAACGGCCAGAAGGAGCTGGAGGAAGGGTACTGGGTTTAGAGGAGGTCATTAAGTCAGGTAGATTACTTGATCAAGGTGCAGGCAGGGCAGAGATTGGAATTGCTAGCTTTTATGATACCCATAAGGAGGATAGAGATAGGGAGAGTATGACAGATAAATTTAGTCATAGAGTTAGTATTATGGCTGGTCAGGTGGGGAGACCAAGAAAGAGAAAGAGATGTGAAAAGGATAAGGTACTTGCTCTGGACAATTAGCTTAGGTTCTATTCTCAACTAACAGGTCTTGTGGGTTGTGGATATTTGTAATAGTTTGATAATGTATTTAGACTCTCATTTGTGGGAAATTTCTGCTCCCTGTAATAGTATTCTTCCGGCGAGTTTATTTTTACTTAATAACTTTATTTCATTACATGAATATATAACTAGTTACTACACGTTATTAATTCTTCAACACCTGCACGCCGTCATGACCGATCACTCGTTTCTTTTGGAGAAAGCTGGATGTGGGTTGTGGGAGGCAGCAGTCGGGCCAGACCGTGGACTCGCGCGGGCTCGGGGGCAAATAGGCTCGGGCGGCTTGAGATTTACCATGAAACTCGGCTCCGCTATGAAGGTGAATTGATGTCGAAAATTCTTGGCGAAATGAGTTTGCGCCCGTCGGCAACATTTAGCCAGGAGAAATAGTCAACTATGATACCGTATGTAATCCAGGGCGTCTACTTCAATTAACTATCCAGGGAAAAGGTACTGTCAATCCGGCGTAGGCCAGCCGCGGAGAACCGCACGCCAGAGCACCGCCAGGCCAGGAGCGCAACAATTTACTAAACCCCGTTTTCACAATCCCCCGTACCGGACGGACCGCTACTGGTAGTCTGTCTTTTTTGAACTGGTAGACGGACTAGGGAAGACGGAGGTAGGACCGGGCGCCCCACTTGGCCCTGTAGGGCCCTGTGCAGCCCTGTGAAGTTTTTCCTTGCATATATTTGGCGCGGATCTAAAAGACAACTACGAATTTCCAGAGGTACTGGTGCTATCGCCATCCGAACGTTCTGATATCGGTTGCAAATACCAGGACCCAAGATGATAGATCGAGCCCCCCGGTATCTGGGGAAAATCCCAGGCATTTTGCTATGAGCCAACCTCGCTTGCATCGGTTTTTTGGCTTCGTTGCGACATTGAGAAGCGGTTAAGACAATAGATCTTGGGGGGTATTTGAAAGACGAAATGGGACTAGTAGCACGGCGATTCATTCCACCAAATCTTAAACCTCGCCGCAACCCAAGATCCACTCAACCCTCTTCTCTTTCTTACAGGGATATCGTTTACTGTATTGATAAAAAGACATCACAAGATATCACTCACAATTGGTCTGAGTGTCCCGGCCGTCTTTAGACATCCCCGACCGCCCCCTACAGTCCCCCCGCACATTTTACCGACCTGTGTCCGCCTGCCGTCCCTAATACCTGCCATCTGCGCCCCCCCCACAGCCTTTCACCACACACTAGGGTCCTTACCTACACAGTGTCATCTTCTGATACCCCCCATAGTTCCGTGCCTCACCCGGCCTTCCTGGAATCTCCCCCGCCGTCTATCCAAGCAGACTGTGTACTGTGTGTCTTACTATACCAATTGAAGCTTAGCATATAGGGCCCGGCAGTCCCAGCCTATCCCAGCAGTCCTCCAAGTAATTTGCCCTACATAGGGCTACAGCCAACGGCCCGGTCCCGTCTTCTTGGAATTATCCCCGCAGTCCTTGTTGGGCCCCTGGACGGTTCGGAACACTGCCTCTAATGCATCAATTGAATTGGTCGGGCTGATGTGCTTTCTAAGTTCACAAGATTCGATGCCACCCCCCACAATTTTAACCCAAAGATCCTCTGTAAGGAAGGGGGAAGGAGGGTGTACGATTTCGGTCACGGAAAATTTGGAATGGGCTATGAGTGTCGTGGGGGTCCATCTTTGGCGTGTTAACACGGTAGAGCAACCTACTACACCGAGCACAGGATGCAAGGTGCGGAAAAATATTATTCCGTTGCAACTTAACTACCAGCCGATTTCAAGGGTATCCGGATAATATACTTGAAAAGGTTTTTTTTTCTCAAAGAGAAAAAAAAAAAAGAATCCGGACACCATGCGCGAATTTTGTATGAGGCTTGGCGCGGAGGTGTTTGGATGTTGAAAAGATCTACGCGATGAAGTGTCAGTTCGGTAGGGTAACTGTCTAGCGCAAGCGAGGTGTCGACACACGCGGTCGCCAGCCCAGGTATGATTAGGGTTATGAATGAAAAAACATTAAAAATACAACAATAATTTCGCTTTGTTAGCGAAAAATACTGGAAAATACTAGAGATGACGGACTAGTTAATTAAATTAATTGCAGGAAAAAAGCTGCTCTGATGATAGTTTTATGATTGCTTGAATAGCATGGAGAGTATGGTATGCGAAGACTGCATAAACAGCAAGAACAACTAAGAAATAATATTAAAGATACAGAAATAATTTCGCTTTGTTAGCGAAAAATACTAGAAATTAATTGAGGCAATAGATTAGTTAATTAAATTACCTACAAGAAAAATGCTGCTTCTGCTGTTGCTCATGGTCGGGTGGGAGTTGTATCATAGCATGAGTGGCCGAATATTTAGCGTTGCGATATTCTATCGTACTTGCACCGAATATAGAGAAACTAACTTGGCGCCAAGCCGGCTTTCTACATCCCTCCGGATACTCTACGCGAATTGACTTGAGCCAATCCAAAACTCGAACCTGGGCCTGACAGGATCGAATCTTTCAACGGATATTATGAAAGGCGAGGGGGGAGATAGGTATCTCAACAAAAATCCATCGTGAAGCCGGAAAATGGACTGGGGACCGAGAAAAGGTTCTTTTACGGGAATCGGTTTGCACAAACAATTGTGGGCATAGAAATAGTTGTGATAAGAGATGACGCCAAGTATTGGTGCCTATACTATTATACAGCTATTATACAGCGAAACCTCCGATATCTCCAGAACGTGGGGAAACTGATTCTCGGGATAAAAATAGAGAATAGGCTTGGCAGAAAAGAGGTGAAAGAAAAACGAGTGATATTTCATGATATATAGTAGCATTGGGACGTTCACATTCTGAAGTAAAATAATTCATTCCACCCATATTACGAACCCTCATTCTGGAAACTCACATATCCTCTAACTCGCTGCGGGGAAACCTCTGATAACTCAACCCTCCTATATTTCCAGGGCTCCATTATTTCTATCGAGTGTCCAGACAGGTTCCGTTCTATGGCCCTCCTCTAGGTTCTAGGATTCTATTAGTTCCTCTTTCGAGGTAGTAAATGTTCGAAAATTCCGGCTTTCATTTGCATAAAATCTTTTTATATATCACCTCTCAGGACACCAATCCACCTTCGTTAACTTTGAATACTTTGAACGTGCTAGTATTCACATCCTCTGTCTAGCTGAAATGATACGCATGTCCCATCTGACCACTGGTATACCGGATTGCCCACTCTCGCCTCCTCCTTCCGCATGATTTCTTGGACACATTGCGCACTTCTTATAGTGCACACATGACTACCTCTAAGGGTCCAGAAACTCATTTGGCGTGAGCGGAGACTGGATCAAGTAATTTGACTTTTATTATGACTTTCTATTGTTACTACAATGACAAGAGGGCATTAATTTACCAAGGCTGCTGTGACCCTGTTCGTTGGGTGTCTTAATTACTTCATGTTAGTCTAATATACACTGGCATTGTATATATGTTAAGAATACATTCGATATGAGTACCTTCTTGTAAAAATCACGTTATAGAACACACTTAGGGTGGATGACTTGTTATGTTGGGTTCTCTTCATATATCTGCCTTCCACGCACTTCCACGCTCTTCTTCCGACTTCGTATTCCACCTCCTCCGCATTGTCCTTGTCACTCAATACCCGTATTCCTAATATCGCTACGTAATATTGCTACCTAATACAAAATCTTTTTTTAAAAAAACACTATACCACCAAGCTTAGCCCAGCCCATACAACTTCCAATATCCATTTTACTTAAAGGTAAGGTGGCGCACCTACCGCTGCATGCTCGAGAAATAGGGCCATTTCCCGGGACAATCTTCTATACCTATCTTGACTGACGTTCAGGACTATTTCTACACGTTAGAGCAATTAGCGAAAGTCATCAGGTCAGGGCTCTTATCACTATTGATAAACTGTTTCTCACCTAGTGCCCTCACATTCACGAGATATTGGGATAAGGATCATGAAATCAGCGCTATTTGCCGGCCGTAAGGGGAACGTGTGGAGACCTTATTGGGGCAATTAGTATCAAGGGTTAGGATGGCTATGGGAGAATTATGGTGGAGATGTTATCCTAGGGGTTGGAGCCAGCAAGGCAGAACATGATTGGATGAAAATGATCGGGATGAGGATCACGTACCAGTCCAACAACCAAGAATCAGGTGCGACAACGTTGCCGGACATTTGGTGCTATACAGTAATTTTTTGAGGGTGTCCAGGGTGCCAGATTCAAACTTTGGACCAAGGACATAGGAAGGCGAGCACAGTGCTTACGGCATAAGCTAATGTCTTTGGGCAGGCAGTAACTTAAAAGTGCAGAGCAAGAGTGAAAGCTAACAAAGCTGGCTACAAGCAATAAGCAACTGGTATTATGGGTGTTTAATCGGCGCCGAACCGCTTTCTTTCATTTATTTTTTCCCCCCTCTGCACGATACCTCTTTAGTGCTGCGTAACATCATTTTACTACCTGGCTTGCAACCGGGTGTGTTTTTGCCTCCTCCAAGTTCTCTAGGTCAATGGTATCTAGCGAGGTTCGTTGGTCACAAATCAGGTTTTTTGTTTGCTCCCTCTCTGGGCAGTACAACCTTTCTGCTGGACATACTTATTATTTGTTACAGGATTCTTGATTTGCCTAAATGGATTCCGAGGCTGCTATGGTTTGCTAATCGTGAAATTTTCCATGAAGAAATGGCAATAATTTTAAAGATTCATATCGTCAATGAAGAATGCCAGCCAATCATCTGGGTCTTGAATAAGCTGTTTGAGCAACCGACCGATCAGTTATCACTGTAGGTAGAACTTTAAGAAGGCCGGAGTCAATGATTATGTACCGGATTAGAAGGCTGCACAATCCTCCATCACATCCGCAGGAGCCTATAGTGTGAGGTTTAATATGAGATAGGTTTCCTTGCTAGGGGGTTGGTATTTGCGCTTTTCTGAAATCTAAATCGATTTCGTTCAACTTGTTTTAACATCAAGGAAGTGGTTAATTCCTTGGGTTGGGGGCTGTTAGGGTTTGTGTCCATTGGATTTGAACAATATCTGAAACTCTGAAAGGATCCCCTCACCTCCACGGTAAGAGCTATGACTATTATGACCTCACAAGAGGATACTTATTGATTTAACGATTTTTGAAAGGGATTAGGGTTTTCAGCTGATATCTTGACAGGCCTACTACAACACCCTCCTTGCAGGTGGGAGAGATGTGGTTCTGTCAGAACTATAAATTGCTTAAGCACTTGCCTGGCATCGGGCGGGTGGTTCTGCTGTAGCATAACGGGCTGAGCAAGGATGAGTATCTGTATGGGGTTTGCAGGGTTTATTGCTACTTTCACAGGTTACTTGCCCTTACACCGCTCCTACTTGGTGCTCATAGTGTTTCTGCGGTGGCTGCTACTACAAGTCAAGACATCCCTATGGGCTCAGGTGAAGGATGAAAACCTGGAGGAACAGGTTCTGAGAGTGCCCGACAAGTCAGATATGTTAGAGGCTGTCACGGCCACCTGTCTACAATTATATAGTTGTGACTGATAGCATTTGATAGAAGAGGGTTGTTGTGCCGGAGGAAGGGTTTGGGGTTTCTTTTAGAATTTGTGACACTAGATTTCTTTTGTTATATAAAGGGGTGTCTCTTTATAATTTTCTTTCCTTGCGCAACCTGGTAATTTCCTATCTACACTTGTACCTAGGAATTATAACTCTTTCTCTTGACTTCGCATCACCTGAACTTCAGACTCCGAACCCCTGGTACAAACACGTTTTGTTTGTATATCCGCACCAGTCCCTTGCCTAGTCTCCTGTGGTGTGCCTTGGACTATCCGCCCCGCAGTACCTAGATCTTCCCCGTTACAGAGGCATGGGCTCATTGGACTGTCAAACTCAAATATCATATTGGAGAGGATCTCTGGCCGGGTGCTGAAGTCCATCACCCAGTTTTCTCTGGACAGGAGCGAATGAAATATTACATCTCTGAGCAGTAACACTTTTTTCCACATCTACTGCAGATGACTGTAGTGCAATCCTCCACATGGTGACAGTGGAGGGGGATTGGGGGGAAGGGTCAATCAGAGGAAGAAAGTAGGGATGCGGGATTTACGAGAAAGTGATGGTGGCGGGAAGAGCAACTGTCAACAGGCTTTCATGGCAAATGGTATTATTCTCCGGCTACAATGGCTGAATGGAGCGCCAAAACAAGTAAGAGGGGTAGGGTGAGGAACATGCAGGGTTTTTTTTCTCCTTTGGTATCAATTGGGATTTTGGGCTTGAGCTGAGAGAGTGGTTTCACAACATCTCTGGGGGGGGGGGTAGTTGCAGCTAGGGCAGTTTTTCCTGTAGGGGGTCTGTCCTCATGCGTTCCAGAACTATCCGGAAATGTTGGCAGAGGAGCTGGTGGTGGGGAGACTTTTATAACCTTGTAATCCATTTATGAACAACACACAACTGCAACTTTAAGGTCCCTCAGGATAGGGTTATTTGGGCTTCGTGTTAATGAAGGAGGGCTAGATATTCGGTGGATGAGGAGATCTTTTGAAGATATTTGCCTTTGGCGGAGATATAAGTATTTAAAGTTGAGGCATCGGGACTAACCGATAGACTTGCATGGTACCGGTTTAAGGTATCCCTCACCATGGATAGTCTTGCTGAGGTTTCCGGGTATTTTTGGAGCTGGGGATGTAGACTCCTATCGGGAGGACAGATATACACGGGGAGTCTGTTTCAATTCAAACTCCAAAATCACAACAGTATATATTTACCTCTCAAACAGGCATAGCCCGCGACATATGTCTATGCCAGCATTTGGATTCTCATTTAATGCGAGTGCCACTCGACCACATTCGATGTCGCCGGCGTTGGTATTGATATGCTCTCATTGTAAAATTGTACCAACATTGCTACCCTCCAATGTCTACCTGTTACAACTCATCCGACAGTTGTCCAACGATTTTCGGTTACAACGATTGGGATTGATTGTCCTGGTGCTCCGATAGCAGCTTTACTATCCTATGCCCCCATCCAGAGCAGCGGATCTGACTTTTGTCCCTTCTAAATTTTTTTGTACTAAATGTTGGTATTATTATTAATTTATTACCATCTTGTTCCAGTAGTAACTTTAATACTTCTAGGTGGGGGGCAGTGCGCCTCTTTTATGACTGGTGTTGGGCTGTTTTGGATACCAAGGACGCTGTAATTGACATCAGCACGTTGCAACAGCAACCTTGCTAGCCGCTCCTGTCTCCTCGGAGTGGGTAACGCAAATGGTGTTTTGCCCACCGCCTTGTTTATGGTACTCAAGGGCCCCGGCTGATATCCTGGGGGACCTATAGCAACTTTGCTGCCCCGCATCCCTATTAGCGCAGCAAGCCAGACTGGGGTTCTGCCCTATTCGGAGTTGATATCGTCCCGTTGCAATAAGAGCTAAGGGGGTGTTTAGCCCGCTACCTCTGATTTGAGATCGTGATTTGAGATCAGATCTTGGCAGCTTCAACATAAATTATTACTAGGATATTCTGGCAGGTGTAGTACACAATTAATAGCTATAATGGCTGGGGTTAAAGTTGCCAAGACCTGATCTCGAATCAGAAGTGGCGGGCCAAACACCCCCGTTTATCCCTTATAGCTAAGGCTCCACCACACGAGAATTGTGCTAGGAAATCTTTGGAGTCTGCAATGTTGAGCGTTTGAATGCTTACTTGATATGCAGCAGTTTAGCTAATTGCTCTATGACTAAGCAGAACTATTTGTTTGATCCCGACGGGATGGGTTATCACATTTCTAAATAGCATTTAATGATATACATGTTGTATTTTCAGACCTGCGCCACACTGTCGACCCATTGATCTAGACTTACCTTCACCGGGTGAATTATTACCTGCTACCCAGTGCTTTATGACCGCATTTAGTCCTGTACAGATCTCTCCGAATAAATCTGCTTTAAAGTGTTCTCCGAGTTTAGTTGGCTCAGGTAGAATCAAGTCCTTTAAGGCTCTCGGAATATTTAGAGATTCAAAAATACTGAATCTTAACTAAAATAGTATTGAAGAATGACCACCTGTAGTAATTCTCAAAGTCGTGGTATCTTGTGGGAATTCTGGTAGTGAAAGTAATGAAAAAGGCGCATAAACCGAAGAGAACATAAAGCCGGAGACCGCAAAGTGAAAGAAAGGAAATATTTTTAGCTTAGAAAAACTACTTTCTTTGCCCTACTTCTATTGCAGCGTCCATGTGATCTTTTCATCTCTTCTACTTTACAAATTGTCGATTTATGTAAGGTTGTAACAACCCATTGCCAATTGGGCAAAGCTTGGGAGAACTACACATTGGCCTTCGGGGAAAGGTTGGCCCGGTCGCTCTGAGGTCATAGTTCACTACGTGCGGACTGGAAAGCTACGCGCACCTATAGAACCCCCAATTCACACCGGTTGAGAACCTCGATGCTCACTTCAACTCGCATTCTCGTCTCCAAGCTCGCTACAGCTCGTGTTTTTTGTTACCCACCCTCCGCCCCTAACTCTCTCATGGCGCCCGAATTGTCCGCTAGGGATCTATCGCTGCCAACGATCTCAAGCGACAAGGGCAGCGGCACCTCCCCATCGCCTCCGACAGTGGAATCATGGAAGAAAATGAATTGATGGAATGGATCGCGTGGATGGTCTTGGTTTTCTTATTTTGTTGTGCTCATCGGGTTTTCATTATATCTTCAAGTTGTTAGGTATCACTTCAATGTATTCCTTTGGCTTTGGAAAATAGGCTCTTCTTTGTTTTCGATCCTTTGTTTTCGAGAGGTTTTTTTTTTCTGCCCACCCGTTTCCCTTTTCTTCTGTTACTATTTCACCTCCGGGACCTTCTCTTTCTTCTGATAAGGAGAATTCCTTTATTCCCATTCACCAAGCAGCGCTCGGGGTTTTTCTTTCCAATATTGATCGCTATTTCTATTTAAGCTGGTGGTGGAACCTCAGGAGCGGACAATTGACCCATTAGCTGTCGGCCCCGATCCCTACCATTTTTCATACCACACTCCACCAAATTACTCCTTCCAGTATTCTTGCCCGACGTTTTTCCTCACCTATATCCCTCGGCTCGTTCTGTTTCCCCCCACTTCCACCTGGTTCACCAAATAGGTATCCATCTTCCTCCGGGTGCGGCGATTCGACCGCGGAAGTAGCAGAAATACTTTCACGCGAGGACGACCAATTACGATTTCCCGTTTGCCCCAGTGCCAGAACACAGGGGGTGTTCTAAGCTCGGTGAAGAATTAACGTCGGTCGGAACTGCCCCTCTCGGCGTCAGTGCAATCGCCGCCAATTTACGGTAAATGTTATTCTACCATAACCCGTTAAGGTGATTCTGTGCTAGATAGGGCTTAACCACTTTGACTGGATACAGGGCCATGCAGGTATTGGAGCACTGTGCTCTGGTAATAATAACCTTGCCATTCTTGACAGGCTATTTCACATGTTTGGCAGCCCTTCCATATCCTTTCCTCACTTCATCAGATGGCGCATGGACCGGAATGGTCAGATGAACCTATGCTTTTGCTACTACTAGTCGGTGATGTTCTTCCATCCTTGCCTGGAATTGTCCGGCTGCGGCTTTGACTTCGTCAGAAGATGTGGCTGCCTGTAGAAGGTAATTGGTGTCCTCTTGGTTCTGTTGGAATAATTTCGCTTGGACCAGGAGGCTGCGCGAGTGCTTGGAGGGGGCGGTGGGGGCTTTCTTGGCACTTGTTTGGCCAGATTGAATTTTTTGGAATTCCATAACTTACTTGATCGGGGAGACGGGTTTTGGGCCAATATCAGGTTTTCCATTATACCTGCTTGCGAAACTTTGATTATTGAGCCTTGACGGCATTCATGAGCTCATCCAGGCTTTCCGGATCTCCAACAGTTTTGAATTTGTCATCCTGGCATTTCTCGACCTGGACATCTCTATTGCGAGAGACTTGCTATGTTGTTGTGGTTGCTCAAGATTTTCCGATCAAAGCCCACTCACCCCAACACCAATTAATTCCACTTCGCAACAATAAACTTCCAGGAAAGCAAAATCTACGCCGTGCAGAAGGATTAGGGACTGCTCATCAATAAAGTGGTGAAGATATTAAAGATGCAGAATTCGGGGTACTTACCATTGCGGAGAGCCTGCCGAGGGGAGTCATGTGGTCTTCCTGGACGGAGAGGAGGGGCGAGATGGTCCCAACCGAGGTTTATGTTGTGGCTATGGAGATGATTGAAGGAAGGTTTAATAGCATGAGGCAAGAGCGGGTTGATGAGATTGAGGCTACGAGAGGGCTGCTGAGGAGGGGCTGCGAGACAGGAGGAAAAGCGATAGGAATGTTGAGGCGGAGAACAAAGGTTGAAAAAAGGAGGCGCTTTCTAAGAGGAGATTAGAGTATGAAAGAGAAGGGAAGAAGAATTTGAGTCTCACAATCATCGAGAAGCCGGGATGGTAAGGAAGAATGAATAGGCAAGAGTCAGGAAGCGACAAACACCTTGGTCCCAACAACACCCCTTTCCCCTCCTGTTGTATTATCCCCGGAAAACTTTATGAATAATGTCCCACCTTGTACTGTACAGTCTATAATTCGCCTCAAAGGTTCAAGCGATAAACTAGAAGTTATTCCTTGGAGCCAACTAACTAACAGCGGGCTCAGCCGTGTGGGATAATAGGTGCCATTGAAAATGATTGTACGATACCTTCTCAAAAAGCGAAAAAGGCCGAAGGAAACAAAAAGGAAGAAAGAATAAAAATTCAAGAACTCCAACCTCTGTCTCTCTTCTTTATCTACTTGGACAAATCCCCCTGCGCAGTCTCCTTACGCTACCGAATAACATCATTAGTGCTCTATACCCCAATCGCTATTCCCCACGCAACTATCACATTGATTTTGACTTCGGCCCCTTGACCAAGATTCCGGAAACTCCCGACCGTTTACCTCGATACCCAACTCTAGATAGCTCTATCTAAGAGCCTCCACCATAGCCATACACTGGTGGTGGAGCTCTTGTTCTCTGAAGCCTGGTGCTACTATTATTACTATGATGGTATTATTTACATAACCCAATAAGCTCAGAGAAGGATAAAGGAATAGGGGAACTGTACGTAAGAGCAGAAAAAGAAATCAGACTCCCTTCCACCGGTATCCAACACTGAACGCAATACACTGACCAGTGTACCTGGCTAAACCGCACCGACAGGTTTGAGCCTAATGCATGAACGCTTCTAATCAATTCCGGGACCAGGTCTCGGTATCCTCCAGAGCAACCGTCCCTCCTTAGTGAAGACTGTAAAGTTCCTACTCGGTATCATAGAAGTCCTGAAGCCATTTCGTGGCTATCTTGTGTAACCCGATCAACACACCTCTGGAGGCTTGGAGGGAGGGAGCAATAATAGAGTAAACCAGCAATTGCCATACGATAGTTGAAAATACCGTTTGTCCAATCCTCGCATCTTTTCAGACTATAATGAATGCGAGCCACAATGGATGCGCTGATTACCGATAGTGATGATCGTAACGATGTGCCTGCCTGTCTATTACGCCCATTTGAAGTCCCCAACTCACCCTGACTTGGTGATCCTGGAATAAGCGTCAACGAGATTCCGAAGTGTTTGGCGAGGGTTGCGCGAGTAATCGTGGGATTCAGCCTGAGCTCCATTTCTGATTTTTCGGTATGTAGCTATGGCGAATTAGGGGGCAGGGGTTGGAGATGAAGTTATGGATATGGATGTGGTTGAGGCCGGTAGGATTTCGAATTGCTTTCACCAGTGAGACTTGGCAGTATAACACACACTGAAGTGACAGAGGTGACAACGAAACACTGAGAAAAGTAGCACTCAAAAAAAAAATTATAATATTAGCAGCCAATATGAAGTTCGGAGAGCTCATGTTTCCTGCTGTGACTGGAGCAGGCAGCAATTGTGATGAAAAGAAGGACCGGGAACTGAGTTGAGCCGAAAAAGTACAGGTATACGGATAGTGTACAAGAAGATCAGGGGTGAGATTAAAAAACATGCCTACCTGTAATAATTGGGTGCCGAGAAGTACCTAAAATGCTATGTTTCAGTCGGTGTGCTTCTCATGCATAAATCATTTCTGCTTTTAAAAGCAGCACATGGTGGAAAAGAACTCTCAGACACGTATCAGACTGATTACCTAAGAGCCAAGACTCTCACAATATTTAAGTTGAGAACACTTCATAATCCACTCCATCCTACGACACTACCTACAACTTTCCACTTCATGAGTCCTTCCCCCAACCTTTATCGAAGACAACGGATTACCATCTCCCAATTGCCAATTGAGGATCAAGATTTTCTGGTTTGTATCCTTTATTCAGATTGCTCTCAAATGTTTTTTTTTTTCAAAGAATGTGTTCTAATCAACCCTTATTTTATCAGTGGTTTTACCGAATCATTTTACCTCTCCCGATTACCAACCATTCCCATCCCGTCCATAATACTTGGTACTACAGTCTGCTCCTCTTTCTCCTCCTCCTGCTATCGTTTCATTTGAGATACAATTCTAACTTGATATATCAGGTGGTAGCTTGTTGTTGTCCTCATGAGACTATTTTCAACAACCGACCCGCTTAACCGATACACAACAAGAATTTGGTCACTTCACCAAGTGGAATACATAAGCAGTTAGTACTTTCCTTTATATCATCTATCTACTCAGTATAAGGAGTAGTAATTGTTGAAGTGCTCGATATACTACTGTATTATCCTCAACGGACAAATTTATTGCCTCCATACGATTTAAAGAAAATTATTGCTTAAAATGCTAACTAAATTCTAGATTGTCAAAACATTCAAAAGTTTTTGGGAAATTTGTGATTCTCTGAGCTGCCTGCAACACCACACCGGTTCATTAGAAATGGACCAAGACCCCCACCATCTAATTACATTAATGCAAAATGCAATCGGTTCAAAACACTACAATTCTACAAGGAACATGGATATCAAGTCAGACTTTGTTGTTGGTGGTGTTATGGACAATCTGGTGGTGAATCAAAGAACCTTTCCAATCCTTGATGCCTTCGCCACTTTGTGTGTCTTGAAACCAAAACGACAGGTAGTTGCTATTGTAGCGACCCTGCTGGATCTTTCAGCAGACTTAGTCTTATCCCATGCCGGAGCTCAGAAGAGTTATGGTTAGGCTAGTCAAGTAACTCTACCAAAGGGTTACCATGTGGACTAAGCAGATAGTATTACTTAAGTTGCGGACAAAAAGGTATACCGGGTAGGTAGGGAAAGTCTACGCTGCGAGTTCGGAAGATCTCTGAGAGTTCCGGCGAGTTACCCTACCTAAGGCTGGTAGTTACCCTACCTTATGGAGTATAGTTACCCTACCTTAGCGAAGAGGTTACCCCACTTTTGGATAGGAGTTACCCTACCTTGAGCGTAAAAGGTTACACGAGGTTTTGGGTAAAGTCATAGAAATGTTTGTTACGCGAGATTATATAGGAGGTTCGAATCTGGGCTCAATTGGGTAATCGGTTGTTGAGCTGTGAACCGAAGAAAATCTTGCCTTTAGCGAACATTGGAAAATCTGAGTCCAACACCCCCCTCTGGCCCCGAAGTACAGACAATGCGTCATGGGCCAACTGAGGGGAAGTTGCTGGTTTACTAGTAAAAGCCTATGATTGAAGACGGCGGCGTAATACGGTATACATTGTCGCCATCCTTCCGACCGGAAGCTGTTCGCAGGATATATGAGGGGTCATGGGGCGATCCAATGGTTACATGAGAAGTTATTCTTGACTGTATACACCACTGATCCTTATAAGCCTACGGTGGTAGGTATGTAAGGTATACCGGAAGCCTGGGAGGCCTCCAGTTAAGTGGTAGACCTTCGACTCCCGTATGTCTCCGAAAGACTGTAAGATGTCTGGGAGTTGTTAGCGAGCTCTTGATTGTAGTAGTCTTATCTTGACTGAGGTGCTTATCGTCAGTGGCTGCGGGTAGCGCCCTTGTTAGCCAATGGCTTAAGTACCTCGTCACAGGAGTCCGTAGACCAAGCTATCATGTCGAAGACAGTAGAAGGCGATAGACTTGTAAAACGTAATGGTACTATTGAGTGGTTGTCTACGAGACTTGCATAGACGAATACATATGGGACAGTGAGTTCGATATTAGACTTGCTTATCAGCAACCTGTTAGTTCGCCACTAACAGGACAGCGATGTGAAGAGTTTTCTCCTGCAGTTGAATGCATGTATTAGGATACAAAATGAACACTTCACGTTGGATAATGAACCAGCAGAGCCGGCTGACATTTGGTAGAATAATAGCCCGAGGACCAGAGGAGAGGAGCTGGCAATATAATTCTACTTAAGTATATGCGAGATGTCTTCTCCTAAGACGATCAACTATCCTCTCGAGAACTTATTGAGTAAAGCTGCGGCTTAACCATATTAAGTTTCACAGTTAAGGTTTTCTCTGTTACATATTTGTTCTTCATTTTGCATACGAAGAAAGCTTCGGCACGGCCGCATCCTTGGGATCCATCTTCTCACAGGGAGCCCCCGTTACAGCTATTGGAATGCAATTACAAACACACAGAAAAATGATACGTTTGACGGTTGCGGAGGATGGAAATGTCTCCGCGCTGATACCCAACTTTCTCAATGATATTTGGCAAATGTTACAGTTACTTTCTGATGAGTTTATGAAGTACTGTCAAGAAAAGTCAGGGATAACTGAGTTGGGGCAGGTGGATATGGGTCGCAGGTCCCCTCCTATTCCCGAAAAGGTTGGTCACAGACTGAAGGTAGCAATCATGCGCCATGTCCACCTACATACGGTTAAAAAAACTACTCATCGCATGAAGAAGTGGTGGAGAGGAATTGATGAATTTATGGCCAAGTTACAGCAAGCCCGCGGCACATTCAAATCCAATACGGTCGAAAAAAGAGTTGAGATAGTCGTTTTGACTTTTAAATATGCATATGTCATCCTCAATACTGTAAGAAAAAAAAGATCAGGTAACTTGAGAAGTTTGGAAGAAGGCATATGAAATGTTAGAAGTGGGTGTTGATCCAGCACGCAAGATTATTAAGCCAACCAACCCGGGTTGTCAACAACTTGTCCACAGTGTTGGTAAGGTGTCTGTTATTTTCAAATCTTTGCATGTTACTAAGTTATACAATCTTACTACTGACCCTACAGCTACTTTGACTTTCGATCTTCGCTGAGCGCTGCAAAGAATAACCAGCCACTACCGCCATTTTCAAGCACTGATTAAGGCCGCCTACTCTCCTCGCTTGCATGGAGTTTTCCAATGCACCTTGTCAGTTGTCACTCTACCCGGTGATAGATGGATGATAGAGCTGCCATCATCAGCAGATCATTGGAAACGTATAATCCTGTCTATAACAGCCAAATACCTTAAGAAAACTACCGAAACCTGGCCTGAGGAGCAGGGGGCAATTATGGATTCAAAGTTCGAATCGGGTTTAACCACGGCTCCTATTCACTGCGAATGTGCCCTCATCGAACATTTTATGAAAATGAAACAAAATTGCCTTAGTCCGAGCACTACTCCCAATGATCCTATAACGAGCGAGATGATACCCACTGGCACAAAGCATCCCGGGGAGGATTGGCGATTTATTCCCACCTTCAGCTATCTCGGTTGTTCAAAGTTGAGCTGTGCGGCTTGTTTTTTAAGGATAAAATGTTATAACAGGCTGGGTGTACCCCAATTCTATACACGTGGGACGCACGGGAAATGGTACTGGCCCTGGTGACTCTCAGGGCTAGGAACCTGGCAACTAGGACGAGATTTTGCAAGCGAGATAAGTAGTGAATACATTGAACACTACAGGGCAATGGATATTTTGAAGGGGGATATGGATAGTAGTGTGGCAGACTTGGATAGTTGTTATCCGAGTTCAACAAGTGACAGGCAAACCCGGGTTATGACATATCTGATGGACCTTGAGGTCAGAGAGCCTCCGGCTGATTTATTTGGCGATTGTCATACCCGATAACCATGCCTGAGTCCCACTTTCTGGAACTGATATTTCCGTCTTTTCTGCTCCCTCTCCGCTTCCTATTGTTGTAGCACTCATCAGTTTAATATTTTTTTCCTTTTTCTAAACCGCTTTGCAGTGCTGGGGACCCCTTTTTTTTGCTTCTGCTTTCTCGACTTTTTGATCGAGAGATACTTCAACCTGGCTTTACCCCTCCCGGACTGGAATGGTTTTTTTTTTTTGGCCTGTCTCAACCCCTTGTGGGCTCGGACGATTGTTTGTTCTCTTTCAGCTTTTCCCTCCAACCTCTACTTGGGGTTCTGTTACAATTCTTTTTGCTATAATTGATTGATGACGTGTTGGGTGTCCTGTTCCAGCTTTCCGGCGAATTGAGATTCAGGATAAATGGTCTGTTAATTTGTTGAGTATGCGGATCTGGTTTTTCAAAGCATTTTCCTTGTAAAATTAAATGTTCTTACGAAAATAAACTGGCACTGTTTCTCACCACCTATGACCGCACTATGAGGAATTGAATTTCACATTTCTGTTTTTAATTCCTAATCTTCTTGTTTACTTTGAACAATAATATGATTAAACGATTTACCGGGAGACGAAACATGGCTTGTGGGATTCTTTTTATTTATTTCAGTTGGGAACTCCCACCTGCAGAACAAAGAAGTCCGTGTGGATGTGATTACAGAGTCAGAAGACACTGTACTATCTATACCCACCATTCTTCAAGCCGACCACTCGGACAAACCCCTTCTCCTTTATCATCACCTGGGCATTGTCCCTTTTAGCACTCTAATCTTTGCTAAACGCCAGTAAGCGCGAAAAGTAACGAAGGTATTCTTATCTGGACCATCAAAACATCCGTAAATGGCCAGCCAAACCTACAGTCGTATTGCGGCGGATTTACCCTTGTACCTAGCACACTATGTACCATTCATTATTACCATTCTCACCGAAATGCTAGATTGAGCACAATCAATACCCCCAGATACTCTCCAATTGGGCAGACGCAAGAACCCGCCGCTGGAACCGAACTGCCATCGCAACCATCGTTCCCACTTAACATAATTATATTATGGTATTGGACGAACTACCGGTACCGTACCCGACCCACCTTACCGGCGTTGTGAGGCCGAACCCCCCCATCGGGAATGCGAGCAAGGATCCGATATGTGCTGCCTGCGCAATTACAGTGCGATGCCACCGCTGCAGCCGGAAAGGATTGTACTTTCTTGCTCGCCGGTCGGATAACTCCCGAAACTGCTGATCGCGGCGGAGGCTTCTCGTACGATCGGTACCTTTTGACGCTGGCGGTAGGTTTTGGGGATGCGTGAGGCGTCATGATGTTATGTTTCTTTCGGGAGGCGTGGGGGGGTTCCCGTGAGGGTTGCGGGTCGGGGCGAGGATGTCCTTGAGAGGTGGATTTCGTGAAGTGTTGCGGGAAGTCGCTTCCAGCGAGATGTGATGTAGCCGTCTTGTGGCAGCTCGTTGGTCGAGGAATTGGGGGCACCGGTGTTGGATTTGATGAGTGGTGGTGGGCCTGCCGTTATTTTCCCCTGCCCTCGATGGTTGCTGTCCTGCGCTGAGGGTTAGTAGCTTGCTCTGCTATACCCGGCACTCACAAACACGCCAAAGGTGGTATCCTGGACTCTTATGACTACCATGGTGCATCCCGACATTTCTGTGACTGAAATCGTACTCGTACACCTTCCCTCCTTTCCTTATAGAGGGTATTCGGGTTAAAGTTGTGGGCGATGGCTTCGGTTCTTATGAGCTGGCCAATAGATAAACTTGGCCAGTGTGCAGTACCGGATGCGTTACAGGGGGAAGTTTGTTTCCCCAAAAGGCTTCCGAGCGGTGGGAGGGAGCTGAGAATGGAGTTTAGGGAGCTGTGGGGGAACCGGCCTGGCCAACGCGAGAAGAGGAGAGCGTAAACGAATCTTTCGATGGAAAGCGATAGACTGCGGGTATTGATGGAGGGAGGTAATGAAAACGGGGAAAGTTTGATGGATCATATTTCACTTCTCAACCTGGGTAGTCCTCTGTAGGGCGAGTTCTTGGCAACCGGAGTGTGAAGGTCGATGTTGGATCGACGGTGTCTTTTCGGGTAGTTGGTTGAAGTAGACGCAAAGCTTACATTTGGATTGTACGGTAGTTGATCATTACTTTCGTGTAAAGGTTTCCGCCCAGCAAGTGGATAATAATTTTCTCTCACTTTTCCGACATCGATCCACCTTCACCAACTTTGAGTACTCAGCATGCTGGTATTCACATCGCCCGTCCGGGTGAGACGACCCTCGTGTCCCGTCCGACGCTCTGATTCCCTAAAACCTACAATCTTACGCTTCATCTCTGACCTGCACTACACCGATCTCGACCCCCATCTCGCTACCCATCACACCAATCCCACCCCTCCAAAACCGTCCCACCGGCAACTTTATTTCCCCAAAGCATCCCCGCACCTCATCGCCGCAATCACAAACCTAGTCTCTCGGCTCCAGGGCGCTGAGTGTTCTGTCGCGTCGCGTTGGTAAAAATGCCGGGGGGTTTTAGGCTGACTGCACGGGAACGGGTAGAGCATAGTGCAGCGCATCTGGTAAGAGGTACCCGATCGCTGGGATCAAAGATTTGCATAATACGGAAAATCATCTGCGCGCATCTGGACTCCATGCTGGTGCCAAATTCGGACTCAAATGTCTGGTACTTCATGCTGGATACTTGTTTCGTTGGTGTCAGCTGCCATGGTGCGGGGGAGGGGAGGAAGGGAGGGAGAAAATGTGTGGATGTGGGAAAGGAGGAGGAGGAGATTTCGGGGTTTGGTCGAGAACGGTGGGATCAGGGGTCAATACACGGGAGGGGGGTGTACACTTGGGATATGGTTCCATCAAATTTGAATTTTTGATTACCTTTGTGATATTTATTTATTGCGGCGCTGGGAGAAGTGCCGGAGGGTGGGAAGTAGATTTGCTTTCATTAAATTTTGATTATGACCGGTCGTGGGCGGAGATATGGCATGATACTCGGTTACATTACAGGTACAGGGATCACAGATAATCACTCGAGCGGGGCAATTGGGGTCTTTTGGTAACGAGGCTGGTGGGCGTGTCCTGCAGGGCTGGAGTTTCTCGAAGACAGGGGGCGCTGGTGTTCCCAAGCCGCGCCTCCTCGACCCAATCCAAAACTTGAGCTCAAGCCGGACTTGAGTCGGGATCGAATCTTACAAAGGACGATATAGAAGATGGGAGAAGATAGGTATCTCGGAAAAAAAATCCAGTGGGAACGCAGGGAAAGCAATTTTGGTATGATATCATACCTGGAAAAAGTTACTTTCTGGAAATCTATTTGCACACAATTGTGTCCCGAAAATAAGTGAGTGATAAGAGATGATTCTCGAGCTGTGGTGCCGGTACCACTGTACAGTACATAGAAGACTCCCTCACGAGCTTTACTTCAAGCCGATATAATTGTTCAAAACCGTTTCCACCTCCGAAAAGAGCGTGGTATAATCGTCACAATTTCTCTCCATTATTCCCATTGATGACTTCGTTTTATTTCGTGGGTCGGTGGGTGTATTTGGTTTTTTCTTCTTGGCTCTGGCTGGGATGAGGCGGGTACTGTCAACTATACTGTGTCGTGCCGTTGGCCAAACGCAAGAACCCACCCATCGAACTCGGTTGCCGTCACACTATTATTCCCGTTTTATTTCATGTCATATCATACTGTGGATGAACTCCGGTACCGTGCCTACCCACCTTACCGGCGTTGTGTGGTCAACACCCCCTCCCCACCTGGGATACACGGACGGGGATATGATATGTCCTTCCGCCCAATTATAGCACGATACCCTCTAAAGCAGGAAGGGATCGTTTCTTCTTGCCTACTCGCCCATTTCAGAAGTATCCGGAAATCTTGGCACGGATGCCGGTGGTGGGGAGACTGTTATAACCTAGTAACCCATATATGAACAATACACAACTTCGAACTTTAAGGTCCCTCAATATAGGGTTATTTGGGCTTCATCTGGATGTGCGGCGGATGAGGAGATCTTTTGAAAATATTTGCCTTTGGGCGAGATGTAGGTGTTTAAAGTTGAGGTATCGAGACCAACCAATAAAGTTGCATGGTACTGGTTTAAGGTATCCCTCACCATGGATAGTCTTGCTAAGGTTTCCAGATATGCACGGGAAGTATGTTTTAGTTGAACTCCAATATCTCCACAGTGTATATCTACCCCCCGAACGGGCATAGCTTGTGATATGGGTCTATGCCGGCATTCAGATTCTCATTTAATGCGCGTGCCACTCGACCACATTTGATCTCTGCGACGTTGGTATTGATTTGCTCTTATTGTAAAACTGTACCAACATTGCTACCCCCCAATGCCCACCCGTTACAACTCATCCGATGGTTGTCGAGCGATTTTAGGTTACAAAGATGGGGATTGATTGTCCTGGTGTTTCGATCACAGCTTTACTACCCTATGCCCCCATCCGGAGCAGCAAACCTGACTTCTGACCCATCTAGATCTTTTGTACTAAATGTTGCTATTATTGATTTGTTACCATCTTGTTCCGGTAGTAACTTTAATGCTCCTAGGTGGGGGCAGTGTGCCTTCTATATGACTGGTGTTAGGCTGTTTTGGATACCGAGGACGTTGTAATTGATATCAATGCGTTGCAACAGCAACCTTGCTACCCGCTCCTCTCTCCTCAGAGTGGGTGATGCAGATGGCGTTCGGAGTTGATATCGAATTACAATAAGAGCTTAGTATCCCTTATGGCTAGGGCCAGTGTTCGCAACGGTCCGGGGCCCCCGCCGGGCCCCACAGGGGGACTGCCAAGAGCCCTGGACCGGACGGGACGGCAAAATGCGGTCCGCTCCCGTCCTGACAGAGGACGACGGGACCCACAAGGTAAGACATATTAGTGCAGGTAATTGCCGAGGATGGCAGGGGACGGCCGTGGGACGGCCGGGGACTGTGCTAGACGGCCGGTAATACTAGGGGACGGCAAGGGACTGCAGGGAACCGTGGGGGACGGCGGGGCAACGGCCCTTGCTAGTAGTCCGCGGGGCAAGTTTTGAAAAAGACCGGACGGGACCACAAAATGCGGTCCACCGTCGTCCGCCGTTAGGACGGACGGACTACCCCGTTGCGAACACTGCCGATGATACAAGTAATCGCTCGGTACATACCAATCTCTCTTAAAAAGTAAGTACCCACTTCTTAAACCAGCCCAAGTAATCGAGTCCTACTTCTCAGAACCGTTCATTAACGTAATTTACGGGGAAGCGGCTCACGACACGGATCCGGCTCACCCCTGATGTCGCAATCTGGGACATTTATGGAGGGGGTCATAGCACTTCCCTCCATCGACACAAGGTAGTCATTAAACATCAAACAACAGAAAAGAATAAGAAACCATTGTCCGATATCCCATATAGCTTTGTGTAAGCTTCAAGTAAAAAAAATAACGGATCCCAGGG